>JAOTQJ010120868.1:0-10614 GCA_025642045.1 Solanum sejunctum
ATCGATCCACCAATATATCTCTTGACTTGTCCCCTCTAAGATACAACACCCCAATAATGTTGTATGACTCAAACAACTCCGAATTAGTTAAAAAGTCCAAAGCTCCACACAAAAACACCTTTCCTCAACATATCAATACTCTTTTTTGTATAGTAAATATAGTTGAAGACTTACAATATTTTTTTTATCTCAACTTTCTCTTTCAGTACACTAACTTCATTACATACTATAACATCTATCCACACTCCACATATTTTCTCCCCATATTGCAATCTTCACAAAGGAAAAAACATCACTATTTATAGGTGAGAATTCATCCATGTCTTGAATAGGATTAATGTGGACAGTAATGTAGGTAAATGAATAAGGGAATTATTTCTTAAAGATTACATAAGTTACAAGACATAATAAGGTAAAACATGGCTTAGTGGTTACACAAATTATAAGATATTAATGGCAGTGGCGGAACCAAAAATTTCGCTAAAGTTGGTCAAATTTTAAAGGAGTGAAAAAAATTTTCTTAGGCAGACTGGGTGTACAAACTATTTATGATTTTACTGATGAGTGGGTGTACCCAAATTTAAAGCTAAACTACATATCATTTATCTTAATCACATGAAAACTTAAAATTATAAAACTATCAATGGCATAAATCAACACTAATATAGAAAAGTTAACAAAAATAATTTAGCTGCTAGTTAAACAATAACTTCCTCTAATTCATATTAAGTGAATTATTGAAGTTTATTTTCGTATTTATCCTTCTTTTTAATGAGATTCATTCTCGAAAAATACTTTAGGAATAATTGAAAGAATAATAAAAAAAATAATTTTTAATTTTGTTTTTAAATATAACTTTTAAGGCATGCCTTATATCTTAATAATTCACCTATTATGAAATAAAAATATAAAGAAATAATAAATTTTCTCAAAGCATTTAATAGGTCTAAAGCATTTGAATAACTTGAGTGAAAAAATGTGATTCTTAATTAGTAAGTTAATAAATGTATTGAATGAAGTGTAATCAAAAGTCTAAAGCAAAAAATACAAAAATAAAGGAGCGACGCTCAAACTGTAAACCTCAATGACTTTATTGCAGACCTCCATGACTTTAATGAGCACACAAATCACTGGACTATGGACACTTTTTTTTATCAGCCAGAATAGTACTTATATTATAAATATTAGTTAAGGTGCCCAAAGGGGCTGTGTCCCTGCATCCAAGAGTTGCCAGTTTAAGCACTTTGAGTTATACAAAATGCGTTCAAATTGTCCCAAGATCACATCCCGACCAGTATATGATTCATGAGACTTTACTTTCATAGTATAAACAGTCCCAAGTAGGTCCGATAACAAGTGATTTCTGACAAAAGGTGAAGGTGTAACAAAAATCTGAACATTACCCAGCCTTTCTTTTCCTTGAGCCCTCCTTAGCCATGCAGTCAGCTAATTGATTTGGTTCCCTAAACCTGTACGTAACACCCACTGTTGTAGCTGACTCAGCCAATAACTGCATTCAAAAATGAGGTTATCAAAGATTGGTATACCTGTAAGAATGGATTCCAATGCTTTCATAGAATCCAACTCAATTTCTAGGATTGCGATTCCATTTTGCACTGCTAATTTTAAGCCATAAATGATCGCTTTCAACTCAGCCTCTAATGGAGTGGTGAGAGAAATTGCCGAACTGTAATCTATCATCCATTCCCTATTGTGATCTCTAAAGATGCCCACAAATCCACCATTGCCCGGCAAATAAGCAGCGGCACCGTCCGTGTTCAATTTAGTTCTGCCTTGCATTAGAGGGACCCACTGATTTGCACAGTGGTTGTAGATTCAGTTTTTTCCTTTGAGGATGCTGTTTGGGTTGCGTATTCAACAGCAGAGTTGTAGGTGTTTGCAAAGTTGACAGGGTCAGCCTTATTGCCAAAGTAGTTGGAATTTCTATTGTTCCAAATGTGCCATAGGCAATATGGAGAAAGAGTATCCCAATTAATCCCTGCAGCACAACTGTTATTTGCTATATTCCTCTAATGTTCTATCTAAGACGATGAATCCAGAAGACTACCATTAAGGCTTTCCCCCATCAACCTACTCGATTGCACCTGCTTCCAAAAGTTTTTGGCAATGAAATAAGTGAAAAAGAGGTGGGTAATATCTTTCGTGTGGTGGCCACGTACCTTGCATTCGGGGTCAGTGATCATGCCAAGTCTGTATAGGCGCAAACTTGTTTTGGTCCTTTAGTGATAGAAGATCCACAAGAAATGCTTAACTTTATTAGGGACTCGTGCTTTCCAAATACATGTGAAGTCACATCCCTCCCCCCAGGTCTTTATTTTCCTAGGCTTGACTGTGATGTAGGAGTAGGCAGTGGTTATAGTAAACTTCCCTTTTGGTGTGAGACTTCAAGCCACCGTATCTAACTCTCTCGAGTTGTCATCAATTACCACATCTCTAATGATTGTTTGGATATCATTGAGGGGGGGAGGGCTCAATGGATAGCCTCTGAAAGTCCCAATTGTTGTTATGTCGTACATCAGTAACCTTAAAATGGTACTCTGCCTCAGTTAGTGGCCCGTAGACAGAAGCCCTGAGCCTGCCATGATGAGGAACCCAGTCATCCATGAAAAACTTAACTCGATCACCACGATGGATGACCCATTTGGTAGCGTATGCAATATTGCCCCAGCCTTCTTGGATGTTCCTCCAAGTTCTGGGACACAAGTTTTCCTTGGGCCATCAGCAGGATGATTCTTGTACTTGTTCTTGAGCACTGCCTTCCAGGAGGTGTTAGAGCCTTGAATGACCCTCCGTGCTAAACCACTCAAGATGGCTTTATTCCTCAACCCTGATTTATAGATGCATAGTCCACCTTTATGTTTTTGGCCAGGGTAACAGTATCCTAGTTGAGGAGGTACATCTTTTTTTTCTCTTTCGTTGTTCCCCATATGAAGTCCCCGACAGTCTTGTCCAAAATCTTGGTAAAGTATTCCGAAATCTTAATGTAACTCATAACATGGGAGGTGATCCCACTAAGGGTAGATTTTGCAAGAACAGTTCTCCCTGCCATAGTGAGGGTTTTGGATTTCCAACATGTAAGTCACTGTCTCATGTTATCAACCAAGTGTTGGAAATCACTGTTTGTAGGTCGTTTATGAAAATAGGGAAGCCTAAGTATTTTCCAAATAAGTGTTTACCGGTGATTCCCAAAATAGTGGAGCATTGATCTTTTAGGGTAGTAGGGCAATTTCTAGAAAAAATAATTTTAGACTTGGCACAATTGACCTTTTTGCCCTGAAGCACGCCAGAATTGGTGGAGAGTATGGGTAATAGCATAGCAGTTCCTAGAATCCGCCCTGGCAAAGAGAGTGAGATCATCAACAAAGAAAAGATGTGAAAGCTTAGGTCCCTAGGTTTAAATCTTAATGAAATGCCAATACTTGGAGTCAACCAATCAAGAAATATCCTTCGATAGCCTCTCCATACATATAATGAAGACGTATGGGGACATGGGGTCGTCTTGTCTGATGCCTCTAGTAGGATAGAAAGCCTCGGTCATCTTGCCATTGACAAGAAGTTGGATAGAGTTGGTGGTAATGTATGACATGATAAACTTTGAGAGGTGAGAAGTAATCCAAGGTTTCTTTAATGAAGGACCACTCAATCATATCAAACTCTTTCTCAAGATCAATCTTAAGGGCCATATTACCTGTCTTCCCTTTCATTTTCCAGAAGTGAGAGATAACTTCCTAAACCACTATAGCACGGTCACTAGCTCTCCGAAAAGGCAAAAAACTAGCTTGACTCTCTCCTATGATGCTGGGCAACATAGGTTTGAGTCTGTTAGCTATGATCTTAGTGACAATTTTGTACTAGGTGTTACAAAGACCAATAGATCTGAAATTCCTTCAGCAGTGGGCATTGGTGGTCTTGGGGATTAGGCAGATTAGGGTCCTACTGACCTCAGGAGGCATACAGCTCCTTGTAAAGACCTCCTTACAGAACTCAATGGTTTTATTCCCTAAAATATCCCAATATTTTTGGTAAAACATGGGATGGAGGCCATCTGGTCTAGGGCTTTAGTAGGCTTGAAGGATTTGACGGCCTCGATAATTTTGGTATCCCTCAATATTTCATCAGGGGGTGAGTGGGGATAGGTCCATCATCAATGTTGACCTGAGGGTACCAAGCACTACTAGTATGTTCAGTGGTGTATAGTCCTTTGAAAAAGAAGTGGGTGTAATTATAGATTGCTTCAGGGTGTTCCAGTGCATCACCAGAATCAGTATCGAGAGTTACAATCCTTTTGCTTCTCCTTCTAGTAAATATGGAGGTGTGGAAAAAACTGATTACCCTCGCAGAGCCAAGAGGTTCTGGACTTGGTCAACCAAAACTCCTTCTCAGTAAGGAGCAAGTTATCATATTTCTCCTGAAGCTCCTTCGAGGTGATAGAAGAAGGTATTATAAGGGTAGTTGGGGGATTTTTGGATACCATCTAGCTAGGAAAATGTGTGTCTCATCTGCCTGAAGATGCTCCCAAAGACCTCCTTATTCTAGGTTGTGGTCCGGTCTTGAAAGTCCCTGATGGAGCTGAGAAAGATGTGTTTCTCGGGAAAGGAGCTGAACTCTAGGTCTTTGAAAAGGGGGTGGTTGCACCACATGGGCTCAAGTCTAAAGGGCTTTGGAGAGTTATGATGAGTTCTAAACTTAAGGTTCACAAGCAAGGGACAGTGGTTAGACTTCGTTCTGGGGAGGTAGGTGACTAGAGAGTTTGGGTACTTTCTAATCTAGAGTTCATTAGCCACACACCTGTCTAACCTTTCAAAAATTAGCTGGGATCTAAAACGATGTCTCTCATTAGTCCATGTATATTTTTGACCTTTAAACCTGAGGTCCACAAGTTGATAAGCTTGAAGACAGTTCTAAAAGTGTTTGGCCATAGTTTTGTTAACTTCATTGCCACCTAACTTTCTATAGTGTAGGACCTCATTAAAATCACCAGCCACCGACCATTCAACATTAGAAGAACCATTCAACATTAGAAGAATTTGATAGACTGCACAACTCATTCCACAAACTTAACCTTTTATACTACTCAGTGCTAGCATAAATAGCAGAAAACCTCCAAGGAATGGAATCGTGACTTACCTTGATGAAGACGTGTATGCCTTATGGAGTCACAAAGAGACTGTCGATCTCCAGCTAACCCTCCTTCCACATCACTACAATGCCACCAGAGAGCCCTTTTCGAGGGAGCTTGGATGTAAGCATCAAACCTTAGTGCTTTGCAAATGTTCTTGTGTTCTGTTGATGTTGGGCCAAAACTATATATTTTTAGTCATTATTTACCTCATATTTAATATTTTTATTTATTCTACTTGAACATAAATTTTATAAATTGTGCTAAATTATATATTTTATTTGTCGGATTAAATTGGCGCAAAAATAAAGAGATTTGAAATTCAAATGAATTAAAAAAAATTAGAGAAGAAAATTCAAGCAGGTAGCTTAATGGATTAAATCGAATATAATAATATATATTATTGTTATACGCATATTTGCCTGTGCAATTCAATTGCAATTGAAATAGCAACCACAGGCTGCCACGTGGCAGCAACAATTTAAAGGCGGCGTACGGCGTGAAGGCCAAACTCCTTCTGGTTTTGTGTTTTCCAATTTATTTAAAACTTAATTATTTTATTTGAGGTTTGTTTTTACACCTATAAATATTTTATAAAATTAAGTTTTACAGAACTTTTGACCTAGAAAGAAATAGGAGTCATCGTGGAGGCCTGAAAATTTTAGTTTCATCTTTTCTTCTATAATATTATTTATTTTTATATTAATCTTTGAATAATTTGTGGTAATTTCTTCATGTCTATGTGGAGTTAAACTTCTCGTTTTAAGATTATGATAGTTAATAAGATGATTATTTAGTCATTATTGATTTGAAATATTTATTTATCATATTAGTTGTTCTTATATACCTTTAATATATATTTCATAGTCTGGCCAACCGTGGAATAAATTAGTTGTTCATTCTGGATTCGAGAGATGTTGGAATGAATTGGATACAATAGTATAGGGAGCTTGTTCGACTAGAAAAATAGATTGATTCGTGTAAGGGAGACCCGTGACAACTACCCATCCACCTCGCTTGGTTCAAATACAAGAAGATAATGTTAAAAATACTTTTATTGATGTGTCTATCCTCTAGTTAATAAAGGTAGATCGGCAGAGGCGTGCAACCCTGTTCAGTAATTTTAACCCTGTGAATCAACAACTAGATAATCAAATAATTTAATGAAATAGAGGCTAAGCATGATTATTAGCTAAATCATAATCTTAGATTATTTCATTCATTGATTATGCAAAAATATTTCTCATCTTAGTTAATTATTCACCACTTAGATAAATAATTATAAGTAATATAACTTAGTAACTAATAAATTAACAAGTCCTTTGGGTTCGACATCCGACTTTTAAAAAGAGCCACTATATTACTTGAATTGACCACGTACACTTGTGTTGACCACGTACACTTGTGTGCTAGGGAAGCAACATTTGTCATCTTTGTTTCTAATAGAACCAGTAGCGCTGGTTTGTGTGTCTGTACCAGCGCTTCACAGTGCCTCTGAAACACCACACTATTTGCCCTCCTTACATTCCATATGATGCAGTTCATCATCGATTGATGTGATCTCTCCCCTTGGATCTCCTTCCCTTTTCGTGATCCCTTCGACATCATCGGATTGAGTGCTACTGCAGCCGGGCCCTCTGTCGATTTGAGCTTTAAGTTCAGTGTACAGGCCATCCAACGACTCAGACAGTAAATTAACATCACTGATGGGATCGAGTTCCCTCAACAACAACTTGTCCAACACGTAGGTTTCGGGGTTCCGTACCTCTAAGTTTACAAAAATCTCTTCTATTTCCTGGTTGTTTTGCTTTAGAGACTTCAAGGCTGATGTTTCTCCCTCTTTGTTTGGGTTGTTTGCCATAGTTGCGCCTTGGCTGCTCGCTGGAGTCAGAGGGTCCGACTGGACAAAGGGTATGGGAGAGGTAAGGATAAAATGGAAAGAAGGTAGTGTTGGGAAGGTCTGGTTCATCAAGGACCCCAATCCCAGAGTGTTCGTCGTACTGATATGGGTTGACATCCCTGACTGTCTAAGCGTCTCTTCCCAAATTCTCATCCCTAGTACCTCGAGTGTGTGGTCCAAGCCCTCCTTGACAACTTGAGCAAGATATGCCAGATTTTGCAGTAGTACTATCACCAGGCGGCCCTCTACTGTTACTTGAAATCTCAACTGTCGATCCCTCGGACCCATTTTTAGCCATGACGTGGGTTGGTGGTCCTATGGTAATGGTTTGGAAATGAGCACGATGGGGTTTGGGTTGCTGATTGGGATTTCCTATTGTTGTGGTTCCATCTTTGAGTTTTGTGGGTGTAGGGGGAGTGACCCATTTCTCCTTTATAATGGCGCTCTTTTCTTTAAGCGCAGGGAGGATAGGGGTGACTTGTGATGGGACTTTAGGTGTCATTTCCTCTACACCGGAATCATGATTAATTTTTGCTGTGTAGAAGACACTTCTAGTTGGAGAAGAAGGAGTAGATGATCATCCATTACTCCTCCTTTCTTCATTTAATTTTTGTTTGTAGGTGTGGACTCGATCTGGTTTAGCCTTTGACAAAGGAGGAATAAGATCTATTGGGAACTCCTCCTTTCTACATGTCCCAAGATTTCCCATTGAATGCTGAGAGTTGGCATTAAAAGTAGTAACGCCATAAATGGCCTTGAACTCCTCGTTAGTGGAAGGCTGATGAGCAGTGGTAATGCGTGAAGAAGACGGGTGGTCACTGGGACCCACATAGTACTGGAATATATTTCCCTCTTTATTAGCCTTCGACGATTTGGGCTTGTCCCCAGTTCCTTTGGCATGGGCCGTCTCAGTAGGGGATTTAGCAAGGGCCTTCCTCGACTTTGGCCCAACATCAGTTGGCCCATTTAAGGGCTTCTCTTTCTGAGCTTTCCGTTTACCTGATACAAACCTAGATGGAAACTTAACAATCTCCCAACAGTCATCCTTTTCCGTGCCATGGCTAGGCATTGCCGCTAATGGCGTGGATAATTCTCTCATGGTTTCAGAAGGCTCCGTTGCTTTGCTCCAGTAGTTTGCCTCAACATATCTAATTTTGCCACACTTTGGTGCATAGAATTTCTTCACCTTCGTAAACAATCTTTTGCCTATGTGTGACAATGGTAATCTCACTTCTCAAAGGTTGGTCAAGTGGAACCTGAATATATATGCGGGCATATCTACCTCGAAAAGTAGTTGATGTGCACGCATCGATTTTGAGTAGGGTTCCCAGTAGTCCTCCCACCCGTTGAAGAAGCTGGCCATCAAAGAACTCAGTTGGGAGGTTTGGTAACCTCACCCAAATTGTAGTGTGAGTGATGGTGGCTTTCTGGGCGTCGAAGTTGGGTTCCCATTGCCTGACCGATACGAAATTACCAGCAACAGACCACGGTCCTCATGAAGGACTCTGTCCCTGTTGGCTTCACAATGGAATTTGGCAATATGATAGTCATTTCCTAAATCTGTGAGATTAAGGGGTTCCGATGGCTGCCAAAGATCTTGCAATTTACTCCTCAGGTAGACATATGGTAATCGCTCGCCAAACACTTTAATTATGATAGATGCATACCATGGTTGGTATAGCCTCTTCTTATCTTCACGTGATAGGTGTATCACACCATCCTCATAAGAGTCTACTCCATCCAGTTCCATTTCATGGTCCTGTGCAGGGGATGGTAGCTTACTTTCATTTCTTATTCATTCCAGCAATACATCTTTGAATGGGTGAACTTTCTTGGGCTGAGGAGGTTGAGCTTGGGAGCTTATGGGATCCGGTGGTTTTGGTGGGTTAGGCTGGTGCACCGGTCGGTGAGCGGAGTTGGTCATGGGCACTTGTTGTTACTAAAGATGTTCATTTAAATACATATTAAAGTAATACAAAATATTTTACCTATATATATAATGTAATTTTTTACTAAAGGTGTTCGGCTGACCAACCTTGCTAGGCTATAGTTCTATCCCGAATCAATGGTCATATGGTTACAAGAAACTAATTACCATAATAATTACAAGAACTAATTATCATATAAGTTACAAGAACTAGTAACCATTTCTACCACAATTTATACTTATTAACATATGTACTTAATATTTTATTTTAATAATAAAATACATATACATCAATACTATCTTAATAGTAATTTATTAAAATAATAACAGTAATACAACATAACCTAATGTGGTGCAATAATATATAACAATCATTCAAAATGTAACGAGCCTATTTGATTTGTGTCATGTCACGTGATTTTAAATTAAAATAACATTTAAGTAGTTTTATGATAATCAATAAAATAAAACATACTTTCTAAAAATTTATTTTTAAGTAAAAATAATAAAAGTCAGTCAAAAATTATGAATTATACATTTTAACTTATGATTTTAATTTGTAAGTCAGAATTGATAATAAGTTGGAAGTCCATGCAATATATTAACAAAGTCTTAATTTAATTCTATGTAGTCTCCTTATTTAAGGAGATGCCTTATTTTATTGTGTTTTAAAAATATTTTCCCATTCCACTGGGAATATACTATTATGCAGTCTCCTTATTTAAGGAGAAGTCTTATTTTAAAATTATTTTTCCAATTACACCGGCAACCAAAAACAAATTGATTTGTTTTTCCATTACTTTCGTCGAAATAACTAAAATTGTCACTTAGCTGGTTGCATCTTGGCTATTTTTAAAAAAAATTGGGTTGATTCTTCGACTTCCTTATTTAATTTATTTAGCTTGATTTTAGAAATGTCCGGGTCAAATTAATTAATATTAAGCATGAACTTAAATGTGGAATTTTTTTAAAAGAATAAATATTTTACATTTTGAATATGTCTAAATAGTACCATAAGTCGGAAAAGTTAATAGTTCTAATTGTTTTGAAAGTTATTTAAGAAATTATAATCAAAGAAATTATCCTTTAAATGTCTAAATGGTATAACTGAAAAGGATGGTGTATTAGTTATTATCTAATTATATTTTATTTTACTTTTTTGAAAAAAGTGACTTTCTGGAACAATATGTTAGGTAATTAATTAGAAGACTGAGGTTGAATTTAAGTAAAGTATGAATTGAAAATGCGGGGAAATTAAGAATAAAAAATGAAAAGTCATTTATTCTCTCTCATTTCTAAACAGAGAAAAAAATTTTGTTTATATATTGGGAAACATTTTATTTAGCTCTTAAAGAGTGAAGCAGAGAGTATCCTCTCGTGCTATTGTTGTCGTCACTTGGCTTCAATTTTGACAAATAATGTGATTGATTTATAATTTTTTAGATAAAATTTATTTAATCGTTCTCATTAAATTTTTTTTTGATATTGACCGAAATTTAAATTTTGCACGGAACTGTTTGAAAAGGACCTGTTTCTTCTAAACAAACATTCTTTTCTCAAAAGATGTCATGACTGTTCTAAACAAGTATGATTACACTTTTTCATCTCAATCTTATTTTGTTGACTATAAATAAAGAGGATTTTTGC
>JAOTQJ010120889.1:0-10613 GCA_025642045.1 Solanum sejunctum
ATCGATAAATTATATTTATATATTTTATATATAATATATTATTTATAAAAATAATTTTTATTATTTAATTTACTTATGAAAGTATAAATATTGAAGAAACATTTATTTTATTGAGTTCATATATATAGATGTTTGTGACAATTCTTGATGGAACTAGAATATCACTGTCACTTCCTCTCAGGCCAAAATAGTGAAAGTTAAAACTTTTCTGGCAGGAAATTTAATGATTGAAAGTTTCATAATATTAGTTATTCTAATTATTTTTTATTTTGAATGGATTGTTATTACTTTTTTTATTTAAAGATATTATTATTTTTATTTTGTGTATGGTTAATGACTAAATAATCGAATCAAACCAAACCAAAATCAATAACAATCAAATCGATAAATGTATATTATGATTGGGTTTAGTTGGGTTGATTTTGAGAATTTAAAAATCGAATTAAGTTGTTTTGTTTTTGACCAATAACCGATCCAAACCAACTTGTGAACACCCCTATCCAGAAATTTCTTATTCCCTCAGTTCCATTTTATATAACACTCTTTTCTTTTAGTTCGTCCAAAAAAAATTATCTTACTCTAATTGAAAATAATTTAATTTTAATTTTTTTATCATTAATGAAATGATTTTCAACCGCACAGATATCTAAGAATTATTATAGACCATAAATTTCAAAAATCTATCTTTTTTTTAAAATATCATAACAAGTAAAAAAGTAACATATAAAACGAAATGAAAAATATATATATATATATATAATGGCATATGATAAATTGGAATTTTTATATAGTAGGAGTTGAGAGGTGTTTGAATTAATTTTTTTTTTAAATAGTTCATAAGTTAAAAGTCATACTCATAAGTTGAGAATCTTCAACTTCTAATTTTTGACTTTTTTTTTTTCATCTTTAAGCCTTTTTGTATTACCCAAGTATTTTCAAAACTAACAAAGTACTTAAAAGCTTAAAAATACTTTGTCCAAAAGCACGAGCAATTCCTTATAAACCATTCCAGTACATCTATTTTTAATGCTTAATTAATATATTTATAAAAATAATTATTTTTTTATTCTATTTTACCCTTAATACTCTCGTCATCTCAATTTATATGATATGATTTAACTGAGCATCAAATTCAAAAAGAAACCGTTAAATTTTTCTTTTTTCAATATTTCAAAATTATTCAAAAATTTATAAATTTTAATATCTTAGTTCAGAATCGATATTGAATGAAATAGGGACATGTATTAGGGGAAGAAAACAACGGGGGATGGGCAACAAGAAGAAAGAGGGATGGTTGCAGTACGGTAGGGGCCTCCTTATTTTTTTTAGAATATATTTTTCTCCTTGATATGTCTAATTTTTATATTTAATGTCTAGTATTTATATTAAAATTCAATTATTTTAAATTCGCGTTCTACAGGACTCTATTTGAGAGAAAAATGTGTACAATTAAGTATACTTATGTTTACCAAGTCCTTGCGGGTGACATTTCATGCATCTTTTAAATTGTTAAATTTTTGTTCAACAGAAACATTCTTCTACAACATAAAATGTTTAGGTACTAGCCCCAATTCAAGATTTTACTAGTCAAAATGAAAACATCTGAGAAACTTAAAGGAACCACTTATCTATTTGACCAATTTTTTTCATTCATCGGAATTAAGTCTGAATATATTCTTGCAATGTAGATATAACAAATTTGTTTAGTGTTGTTTTCTAATTTGATAGTCTTTTCCTAGCACTTGCTAAACTGAAAAAGTAAATCACAGTTAGAAAGATTTAACCAAGGGTTCGTTTGGATATGATTCAAAATCAGTGATATAAAATTAGATTAATATAAAGTTGAAGTTTTATTTGGGCATAGTATAATTTTGAATTCTTAAGTAAATTTTTTGTTTCTTCATAAACATGAACATCACTACAAATTATAAGACTATCAAAATTTTTACAATTCTAATGCATTCATAATATAAAGCACAATTTTTTCATTTTCTTAATGTTTGTGATTACAAACTTCCATATATATATATATATATATATATATATAATTTTGTGATAACCCACTAGCCAACAATAATACACAATTAGCTATTTCCTTATTCATGTAATATAATCAATTCAAATGTATGGACAATCATTTGAAAACGATGGGTCTTCTATTTATAAAAAGTAACCTTACAAGTTACGAGTCGAGTTTTACTTTTAAAAAATATATTAAAATCATGGTTTAAATTTTAAATTCTTTTAAAAATAATTTAAAATTAATAAATTATAATTTGATAGCACATGATCAAACGTCTACGAAGATGTTTCAATTAAAAAATCTTGTCTTTTTGGTAAAGGAGGAAATGAATCTCTTGAACCATCCAGGTTCGAAGCTCCTAAACTTACTGAGCGCAGCTTCCAAGTCCAAGAAAACCCGTTGCAGCCAGTGTTGGGGCAGTTGAAGCTTTAAAAGATCAAATTGAATTGTGTAGATGGGATTACCCATTGAGGTGTTTGGCACAACACACAAACAATAACATAAGATGTTACTCTCAAGCTAAGAGACTTTCTTCTTCATTTATTGCAAACAATGACAAGGCAGAACACATTTTCATCAATCTCGGATGGAGCCAAATATTGACTATTTTTTGGCTTTGGAGTATGATGGAATAAAGCAAAATGACTCTTTAAACTGTCTGCGCTTCTTTCATTTGTGAAGTAGCATTTAGTCAATGGAATTTTCGACGCTCCTCATAGGTTATTTGGAAACAGTCGCTTTATGTTTCTAAACATAGGGGTTAGGCTGCGTACATCTGACCCCCCTTACCTCACAATGAGCAAGAGCCTTTTGAGGCATTGGGGTATATTGATGATGTTGATGACAAGGCAGAACAATCTGAAAAATCTTTGAGCTGTTGGGGTCCAAATTAATTAATATTTGTTTGAGAAACTTCTCTGTCATTTTTGCAGACATGAAGATAGAAAAAGAGAGAAAAAACTTTATGAATATGATCGTAAATATATAGTCATGATCACTTTGACATGCTTTCAAATAATTCTTCAACTTAATTATTTTGTCTCTGGTGGTCTTGATTTGAAACCAACAAGAACATCTTAAAAGATCCAAGTGTATGAAAATTTGAGTCCAACAAACAGGAAAAGTGACTTATTAATTTGATCATAACACTAGTTAAAGAAGTAAAATTTCATAATGGTAGGAAGAACACATCTAACAAATCCAACTATATATTGAGTGAATAATGTTACTTTTTTTTCCAAGTAAAACTAATATCTAAATATGATTTTACATTTCAAAAATCAGAATTTCCCAATTTCCAACTTTAAAATCTATGTGAGGACTAATGTTTTCCTTTGATTATTCCTTCTAAAACGTTAAAAACCCATTTTCATCCAATTGGGTCAAAGTTAGAACTCTACATCATCACAGGGGGGGGGGGGGGAATGTTTCACGTTTGTCAACTCCATTCTTTGTTTTACATTTCCTTACCGATATAACTCACTTTCTTTTGTGATTGTCATATATCTTTTGTGAGATAATAGGATCTGTTATCAGTTCTTTTATTTTTTTGAAAATTTATTTTTGTTATTTTCTTTATATGGAGTATAATAAGTTAGGGGTCGTTTGATAGAGTGTATTAGTAAAAATAATGTATGAATTAGTAGTACCATGTTTGGTATACTTTTCATACTATGTTATATAAATATTTGCATCAGTTATATACTTTATATTGTGTATTAAAATGTGCATTATTAACACCATGGAGTTCTAAGTATTAGTAATGCAAAGAGATCTAATATACACATTATCATGGTTAAAGATCAATTACCACTCAAAATCTCTCTCTTTTTTTAAATATTTTTCTATCATAAATATGGAGAATACTTTTATCAATATTATACAATACATACTTTTTTTATTATATAAAATTAAATAATATACAAAATATTTTATATATAATTAATACATATATTACTAATATAATTATTACTAATATATTTTATATATAATATTATTTTTATACACTATACTAAATGGCCGCCTTGTCTATTAGAAACAAGAAGACTATTTACAACTACTTAGTCCGGCAGTTTTTTCTTTTTCTTTTTTCGCAATTTATCACTTAACTCCAAAAATTTCGGTTGTTTTATTTTCAAGATCCTTTTCCCATGGTTTGGGGGCGCAAGTGGATTTTATGTATCTAAGCCAAACCATGTGCAATTAAATTCATCAGCATCATATTATTATTGGCATTAGACACATCAGCACGTGTCACTCTGCGCGTCTCCAATCTAGCAATTATTCCAAACAACATCCTCCAAATTCTGTGTGCTCTTCGACCCCCAAACCGTAATCATGAAAAATAATTTTGACATACCAATTACACCCTTCTCAATACTGATCACTAAGAGATACATGCAAGGGCAGAAATGTACTTCCACATCTCAGAAACCATGATCCAAAACCACGGGAAGTACAACCAAAAGTCTCTAGTTTTTTCTTTACAAATATATAATATATATAGGCATATGTATAGAGAGTTCAATCCATCAATACTTTTTAAGCCTATTTCAGCTAGAAATCAGAATTTTCACAAATATATAAAGTTTTCAAGAATCAAGATTGGAAAATGAGTTCTACAAGCAGAGCATGGGTTACAGCAGTGAGTTTGGGAGTAGTAGAGGCACTTAAAGATCAAGGAGTGTGCAGGTGGAATTACACAATCAGAGCCATAAATCAGCACGTAAAGAACAATTTAAGGGCATATTCACAGGCAAAGAAGATCTCTTCTCAATCTTCTCTGCTTTCTGCAAACAAATTAGAATTGAAAAAGCTGAAGCAGTCTGAGGAATCTCTTAGGAAAGTCATGTATTTGAGCTGCTGGGGTCCATATTGATCATCAATCCTAATAGCAGTTATATTTATTGTAATCTTTATGTACATAGTTTTTGACAATATTATAAAAGATTTTCAGAGATTGTGGAAAAAAAACATTTCTGCAATCTAATTTTCTGGAAATTAATACTTCATTGTGTTATCTATTTAATAAGTCTTCTTCATCGGTTCCTTTTCATTCTTTTAGTAATTAGACTAATAACATGCATACAATTTTCTTTTTTCTTTTTCAATTATTGTGTTGATTAAATACGGACGAAAGCGTTGATGGTTAAATTTAAAATTTTGTAAAGTGAATTCTTAATAAATAATTCATTAATGAAACAGTCAAGCAATAAGAAGTAAAAAGAAACAGAGGGTAGTGTATATGAAACAGAGCGAATCAAGGAAAAATATCAAATTCAAATTAGACCTACTCATGGGATTTTAGTGTGTTATTTCTACATTATTCAGTTCAATGTAGAAATGTTAATCGTGTCATAAATTTATGAGTATTTTTATTAATTTTTTAGAATCTAAGAATATAAATTATATTTCTATTTTTTTCAATAAAAAAAATATAATTTAAGTCAAATACTTTTAATTCAAACTTTCACCAAAACTGATTTTCTATAAGTATTGAAAAACTTATGACCAAATACTAGCTAATTTTGGCCGTCAAACTTAAGAGGAACAAAAATATGCTTCAACGGATCAGAATGCATAAAAGTATCCTAAAATTGAAAGGCAAGTCCATAATTTACTTGCAAGATTGTATGATTTCAGTAAAATAAAAGAAAAGGATAATTTCACTTTGATCCTTGCTTCTGGTAAATTGTGGGTAATTTAATTTTTTTTTCAGTACTACTACTATATGATTTATCAAAACTCAAATTTATCGCATTTTAAAGGATTAAAAGTGAAAATTTCACTATTTTTTAGGACCATCCAAGAAAAACCTCCTTCGCATTTATGCAGTACCATTTAACTTGGTGTAATATTTAAAAATTATTTTTTTTAAATTTATAATTCAAAATCATTATTAAATATTTATATGTTGTGAATCATTTTATTAAATTTAATATAAATTATTTTTAATTAAAGTAAAATAATATCCTTTTAATTAAAAAATGGAAAAATATCACATATAAAAAATATGATTAGTAAAATAATAGAACCTTCAAAACTTCTTTAAATGAATGTTAGGAGTGGTTGAATTATTCTTTTCAAAATGAATTATAAGTTAAAAAGCGCAATGAATATTAAAAGTATTTAAATCATTAAATAAAAATTAAAAATCGAAAGTTAGACTCATAAGGTGCAATCATATAACTTTTAATTTATTTTAACCTAAAGAAATATTTTTAAAAACTTTATGTTATTTTCAAAATCTTAAAAAAATAGCTTAAATATCAAAATCACTTAAAATAATTCAATACAATTAAGCGAATTCTATCATAAGTCTTCCACCAATAAATTCAACCACTCAGCTTCATTCCCATGATAAGCAAAAAAATCAATGTTTTCCGTTTAAGTAGAGAATAAGTTAAATAGAAAACCAGTGGCAGCCTTACTGCCCATAGCACACAGTTTTTCCCTCTCCATCAACATACACATAATCCATCCACTCCTATAAATTCAGCCCTAGCCCCAAATCTCATACATCATATCCAAAATCAAAGCAGAAAAAGTGAATTAGTAGATTAAGAAGAAAATCAAAATGAGGAGAGCATGGATAGTAGCAGCCAGTGTTGGAGCAGTGGAAGCCTTAAAAGATCAAGTTGGATTTTGTAGATGGAATTACCCATTGAGGTCACTGGCACAACACACAAAGAATAACATAAGATCTTTCTCTCAAGCTAAAAAACTTTCTACTTCGATAATTGCGCAGAGCGAAAAGGCAGAGCAATCTGAAGAAACTTTGAGGAAAGTTATGTATTTGAGCTGTTGGGGTCCGAATTAATTGTAATTACATACAACTTGTGTATTTGCAAAATTATATGAGAAATGCAATACGGTGTTAATATTTTTCGACAGTTTTTGCATCTTTCAAATCTGAATTTAGAAATGGAACTAAGATTGAATTAGTACAAATT
This sequence comes from Solanum sejunctum, assembly GCA_025642045.1. Lineage (NCBI taxonomy): Eukaryota > Viridiplantae > Streptophyta > Magnoliopsida > Solanales > Solanaceae > Solanum > Solanum sejunctum. The sequence continues at coordinate 6,976 of JAOTQJ010120889.1, forward strand.
TCAAATACTAAATGACGAAGAGTATTGCTTTCAGGCACATTTCTTTGCATTTTTAACATAAGCTTAGTATAAATTTGCTAACAAAAGGTTTCTTGTGAATAGCCTTTACTTTAACCTTTCTCCCACTTTATCTTTCAATTGGATCAGAATATATTTCCAACTCAAAAAAATCTCTAGTCTTTTTCCATATATCTTAGAATTTTTAACAATTAAATAAGCTGTGTAACCTAGCGTTCAGAGCATCACAATGTGAAGATGAAACGGTTGATCTTAGACCTTAGTTAACTTTGGAAAAGAGCCGACTTACAAGTTATATTGTTGATCAATCAATTAAGAATTCTTGTAGACGTCGCGCAATACAGAGGCCAAGTGTATATCAAAAGAATATTGCGAAACAATATGAAAATATGGATATAAGATTAGTAAATTAGTTAAAAATATTCTCTTTTTAAATTGGATTAAGCTCGTGTGTTACAGCATTAATTTTATACATATAGTTACTTTGATATATGTTTCTCTTGCCTTATTTTTTTTATTTGTTCAAAAGATGTATTATTTTAATTTAATTTAAATTATTTTTATTTTTTTATTCTATTTTTTAAATATTATACTAAATCAAAAGTATCACATAAAATAAATAAAAAGAATATCATTTTTATTATTTATTATATTTTCATTATCAACTTATTTTATTATCCGTGTGCAACATTTATGTTCAATCGTGTGACATTGGGAAGCACGACACTCCAAAATATACGTGCTTCATTTTAAACGAACTTTTCCCATGGTTTCGGCGCAAGTGGTTTTTCAACTGTTATGAATCCTTATTAAAATAAAATTTCTTTAATTATTTTAGCTTGATACAGAATATGGGTCACAAAGTCGGTGTGCTCCTTCGCAGTTCCAAAATCGATCCTGCACTCTCCAAGTAAACTCCCTCAGTTCTTATTTATTGTATTTTAAGTAAAAATTTTGATTATTTTTATATTTCAAAATAAAATTTAAATATTTTAAAAAAAAGCTCGAGAACCCAGTACGTAAGTAGTATGTTAATAATTGATATGTCTACTTCACTCCCATAAGGGGTAGAATGGTACATTCATACTCGGACACCTAACCCGACATTGGAAAACCATGTTCCAAAACCACAGGAAGCAGCACACCAAAGCGCCACTAGTTTTCACCTATATATAGGAATAGATATACATTCATCACTCATCCAAATTGATCAAATCCAACAAACCAAAAACCAAGTCTTTCAAAAATTCTAAGACAAGATTTGAAAAGATGAGTTCAACAAGCAGAGCCTGGATTGCAGCAACTAGTGTGGGAGTAGTAGAGACACTGAAAGATCAAGGATTGTGTAGGTGGAATTACACAATCAGAGCCATAAATCAGCATGTAAAGAACCATGTAAGGTCATATTCACAGGCCAAGAAGATATCTCTTCAATCTTCTTCTTTGATTTCTACAAAAAGTGAGATAAAGGAGAAAGCCAAGCAGTCTGAAGAGTCTCTTAGGAAAGTTATGTACTTGAGCTGTTGGGGTCCCAATTGAATCCCAACACTTAATTTTTATGTACACTTGAGAATTTAGGATGATGGTAAAGCAGTAATTTTATAGCTTGACTTGTGAATATTAATAGAAAAACTCTTTTTTTCCTACTCCACTGTGGTCTTGACTCACTCCTCTGATGAATGAACTATACTTTCCATCCATTTGCCAATTACCATGGTTCAGATTTAAAGTAGAACAAATTTGTTATCCTTTGATATTTTGGGTTAATTATGTTTCTATGGTTGCTAAACCATCCTACTTTCAATGAAAGCCTAATACTGCCCTGGTAATGTCCTATACATATCGCAATTAAGAGTGAATTTATTTTAATGGAGCTTAAAGTCTTAAATCTTTTGCATATTCCAAAAGGTACACTTTAACTCTTCTCCTTAATTTTGAGCATATTCAAAACCCTTTTCTATATTCTCTCGCCTTCTAATTTGACGGTAGGAAGACACGGAGGAAAAAAGGAAGAACAGAAAATAATTGAATACCCAACATTAAATTATGAAGTAGGAATTCAGTTTTAATTTGGATTTTGCGAGTAAATTAATTCTTAAATAAACTAAATCAAATAAATTACAAATACACTAAAGTTATATAAATAGGCTATGAATCTAAAAATGATAAAAAATAAACTTAGTATAAAGTTTTTTTACACTTTTTATATTTTTTGTAATGGGCCATTAAAAGGGGTTTGTTTACGCTTTATAAAATGTAAAACTTAGTAACACTTTGTAAAGTGTAAAAACTAGTTACACTTTGTAAAGTGTAAAAAATTTTACACTTTGTAATTTGTAATTTTTTTTACAGTTTATCTTTATACACTTTGTTTAAAGAATATTTTATAGATTTTAATAAAAATTTTCTTTTTCTTCGATGATGATCTAAACGATCCCATACAACTCCACTTTCCTTATCAAAATCAATATTTTACTCCTTTGACCTGATTTTGGTTTCATATTCAACGCTAATTTTTTTTTCAAAATATTTAAGAAATATAAAAAACTAATTTTTATTTTTGGAATGAGCTAGGTGAGTTGGGTGGGTCAGAATAAGAATGAGTAAAAAAAAAAAATTTTCAAAATGTGAAATCATTTTTAAAAACAATTTTTTTAATCTTATTTTATTTAAAAAATAATTTTTTTTTGGGGAGGGAGATCGTGGTTATGAATGGGGTAAAAAAATTAATTTGAAATTAGATAAGAGTTCTGAAAAATATTTTTCTTAATTTTTACAAGGAAGTTATTTTTCTTAAATTTGAGAAAAATAAATTGATTTGAAAAATATTTTTCAAAATATATATTTAAGCCAACCAAATATGAGAAAATAGGAAAATATTTTCTGAAAAATATTTTCCTTTGTATCAAAAACACCCCCCAATTAATATAGAAAAAAGCTGTAAAAATTACAAAGTGTAAAAATTATTTATTATTATTTTTTTATATTAATGCATCAAATCAATATGAAATTACAAAGTGAAAAATCTTTATACCTTTTTTACACTTTATGAAGTGTAAATGACTCCCCTTCAACGATCTATTATAAAAATATGAAAAAGTGTAAAATTTTTTCTACACTAAATTTATTTTTATTTATTTTTAGATTTATGATCTATTTATATAACTTTAGTGTATTTGTGATTTATTTTGATTAGGCTCCGAAGCCCTGGTAAAAATGCACAAACCTGCACCATTAGTCCTGCTAGAGCCTAAGATGGCTGAATACAAGCATCTTACAAAGGAAAATATTTTTTATTTTTATTTGATTTGTTTAAATATTTTGAAAATTATTTTTTAAATTAATTTATTTTTTTTAAATTTAATGAAAATAAATTCCTCCTAAAAGTTTAGAAAAGTATTTTTCAAAATTATTATTTAATTTTAAAATAATTTTTTTATTTCATTCATATTATGATCACCTTTCTCGAGTTTTTTTAAATAAAATAAGATTAAAATATTTTTTTTGAAAAAAAATTTATATTTTTTCCCTTATTTCTATTCCGACTCATCCAATTTCTCCCCCCTCTCCTCCCCACCCCCCACCCCCCAAAAAAATTAAAAATTTATTTTTACAAAAAT
>JAOTQJ010120900.1:0-10613 GCA_025642045.1 Solanum sejunctum
AAAGGAAATGCACTTGACTAGGCCATTGGGGCCACAATGTTTAAAGTATGAGACATGACCACACTTTAATTTACATAGTGTACAAAGCCTCTAGATAAGAGAAAGTATCGGATAAGGGTTGGGACAGGCCCTGCCTCAATTAACTGTACAATACAAATATATACGCTTTAGACACACACAAAGCTCCGGAACAATCTAGAGCTTAGTAACAGTAGCTAGATGTCCTGGACTCTACTGGGGAGGTCTACTAGCACCTGTACCTGCAGCATGAAATGCAGGTCCCCCATAAGGGGCATCAGTATAAAATAATATATCGAGTATGTAAGGCATGAAATACTGTATATGAAGTAACAACTTCAAATGAAACTATGTACTGGTGAGGAATAATAGACCACCTTTTGGATATATTTTTGGATAGTATACTTTATGTTCTTTATATTGCTTTACCTTTACCTTATAATCTGTGCACATCATGTACTATAAATGACCAACTGATCAGTAGTAAACTATATTGCGATCTCCTCTGGCTAGGTTCTTCGTTAACCCCTCGGGCTACCATTAGTGATAGGATCATCCCTGCCTAGGTGATGCTTTCACCTACCACCCATCAAAAACAATATACTTTATCTTTCATTTACCTTTGAGATGATTCTTTTGGTAGTCATAACATTAGAGTGATAAGGCTGTATATACAACATGCGACATGTAAATAATCATACAAAATAATATGGCAATGAAGAGAGCATGTTACATAAACAATGAAATGCGTATGAAATGAAGCAACTCATGAATTTTGTTTAGGAACAAGAACTCATGTACTTGGTATCCACATATGCATGTAGATTTGAAGGTAACTATATATATATGGAAGCATATGAACATATGAAAGAGTGGAGGAATGGCTATTTGTCATGTTGGAGTAGATAAATGCCTTTACTTACTCAGGGATCTATATTTCATGCCAAGTGATACGAAATCAAGTATCCTTACATACCTCGTTGTCTGAAACCATTACTACGTTGAAGTGGCTGATTTTCCCTCAAATATTTATCTACATCATATTAGACAATGAGACTAGCTTTACCAGCAAGGAAACACTTCTTGACAGCTCGATATCATAAAAATGATCACCCAGACAGCAAGCTTTCAATTAGTGATACAAAGGCATTTCTTCAATCTTTTCACTTATAAATGTATTTTCTAACAAACATCTTATGTACATGTCATGTTCATCTTATTTTTAGACCCTTAGCAGTCCTACAACAGCCCACAAAGCATAACACATAACCATTCTTTACAATATACAAATAAGCGGCATAACGTTATATCCTTTTATCACACTTTGACGTCAACAATCTTGAAAATATTTTAACTTTACCTAAATTATTTCCAATGTTTTTATCACATAAAACCAGTATTAATATTGTCCAAAAATAGTCCAAAAACAGGGGAAGGACATGGAATAATATATTACAATTCTACACAATTTACAAATAGACAGCATAACGTTACCCCTATGCCCCCGCTACATTTTGACGTCGACAATTTGAAACCTTTTCCAAAACACTAACCAACTTGTTCCAATAATATTTACACATATAAACAGTTATAATACAATTACATAACATCACCCAAGAAGTAATGAAGGACGTGAACCAATAGCTTTCCATTCAACAACCCACAACTTCCAACCAATATCACACTTAAGATAGCACAATAAAACTCTTTTGTTAAATAGAACCAAAATAAGGGCAGAAACCTTAGGATAATATCTATAACTCAATACATGTTAAGAATATCAAATTCTCTTCATAATACAGCCCACAAACCATATAGAAATCACTAAAACAAGAGGAAAGATTGTAACAATTTTCTGGAAACATACTGCCAAGAATTTTCACCATAACATATTATCATATACTTCTTGATTTTTATGAAGAAACCTTAGTAAAAACACAATTATAATCAATTACGTTTATGTCCAAAGTTGAGTAACTCCTAAAGAACCATAAAATAGTCATTTGGCTGCTGCTTTTCTAGGTTGAGAAAAGTTTAGAGAGAGGATTAGGAAAGCTAAAAAATTTCTAATTGTAAGAGTGGCTGAAATTTTGCTGCTTGTAACCCCTCTTTAAAGGCCTCATTTGGACAAATTCCTTGGGCTTTATGACCATGTAAGACCACATATTATTTAGCTAGTGAGGTAGCAACTTGGAATTCTTACTTGGGACTAAATTGGTGTCAAATTTAATGGACTTTGGCTGCCAATTTCCATCTTTTCTCTTAATCCGTTTTTGGTCCAAATAACCAAGTGGTTTGGGATATACTTGGACTTTTCTTTACATTCTTCTTAGACTGAAAATAAGGTACACTTATGTGCTAAATCAGGGGCTAAAACTACACCCTTAAAATGGATTCTATTCGTAATCGAACTTAGACAAATTTGACGTCGAACCTCTTCTCCATTTATCTAGCCAATTTAAACTAAGTAACTAGGTGACTCACCTACTAGATTATTAATTCATACAAACACCTTAGTTCTTTTACATCATTTAGGGCTATGTTATCCATAATTTAACATAAAACACATATACAACCGACTCTCTTAAGCGTTTGACTCCCAGATCGCCCGTTAACACGAGAATCAAGTACTTTCAACAATAGACACTAATTTGACCAATCCGTCTTAGGATTTATTCACATAGCATTAGTACATGTAAAATGTGTGGGGTTGCATTGATATATGGTAAACTTGATGAATTGTTGAAAACTCTTGGGTAGCTCTAGCTCATATGCAACCTGCCTGATCCTCATAATATTTTTATAAGGCCCTATGTAACATGGGCTGAGTTTTACATTCTTACAAAACCTCATAACCCCTTTCATTGGATACACCTTTAAAAATATTCAATCTTCTACTGAAAATTCTAGCCCTCTCCTCCTAGCATTCATAAATGATTTGTGACTACTTTGGCCTATTTCTAGCCACTACTATATTACCTTAACTTTTTCCATGGCTTGGTGTACTAGATCTGTACAATTTAAGGTAGTTTTACCCACTTCAAACCATCCAATTGGCGACCTACACTTCCTTCTGTAAAAAGCTCCATAAGGTGTCATCTTGATACTTGAATGGTAGTTATTATTATAGGCAAACTCAATAAGTGGCAAATGGTCCACCCAACTAACTTTAAAGTCCTAAGCACAAGATCGCAACATATCTTCAAGTGTCTGAATGGTGCATTCTGCTTGATTGTCTGTTTGAGGGTAGAGTGTTGTACTCAAATTTACTTATGTCCCTAAACTCCTTTGGAAAGACTTCCACAACTTTGCAGTGAATTGAGCTCTATGATCTGATATAATGGAGACTGAGACTCCATGTAGCCTGACTATCTCATTGAGGTATAGCTTGGCATACTCTTCCGTTGTATAATCATTCCTGATAGGTAGGAAATGTGCTGACTTTGTGAGTCTATCAGCTATTACCCATATAGAGTCAAACTTCTGAAATGAGCGAGGCAACTTGATAACAAAGTCCATATTAATCATGTCCCACTTCCAAGTTGGAAGTTTTATACACTGCATATAACCTCCTAGCTTTTGGTGTTATACATTTACTTGTTGACAATTTGTATATCGAGTCGCAAATTCTGCATGGTCCTTTTTTATTCGTCCTTACCAAGACATTTCCTTTAGGTTATGGTACATCTTAGTCGATCTTGGATGGATGGAATATCGGGAATGGGGGGCTCCTTTCATTATCCTCTTTCTTAACTCATTGATATCAAGCACACATAATCTGTTTTGGCAGTAAAATAATCTATTTTGTGTAAGGTCAAAGCCCTTTATCGCACCCTAACTCACCTTTTCCTTAAGCTATCGTAGAATAGGATTCGAACTATTTTTCTTTTCACCTCCATTACTAATAAAGACGTCACTGCATTATGTGCAATAATCCCTTCCTTTGGAGCTTCAAGAAGTCGAACTCCCAAACTAGCTAGTTGATATACATCCTTAGACACTCCTTGACTAACCATGGCGTGTTCACCAGAAGTCATAACTGCCTTACGACTCAGAGCACCAGCTACCATATTTGCCTTCCCTTGATGGTATAGTATATCAATGTCATAATCCTTTATTAGTTCTAGCCATCTCTGTTGTCTCAAATTTAGATCCTTCTACTTAAAAATGCCTTGCAGGCTTTTATGATCAGTATATATGTCAATGAGAACCCTATGCAAATAGTGATGCCATATTTTCAATGCAAATACAACTGCTGCTACCTCAAGATCATGAGTTGGGTAATTATTTTGATGTGGTTATAGCTATCTGGATATGTAGGTGATTACCCTAGCATGCTGTGTCAGCACACACCCTAAGCCAACTCCTGAAGAATCACAATACCCTGCATACCCCTCGTTACCTTCTCGAAGTACTAGCACAGGTGCAGAATTTAACTTATTTTTCAGTTCCTGGATGCTCCTTTCACATGCTTTATTCCATTAGAACTGTGTTGCCTTATGTCTCAACTCTGTCAGAGGTGCAGAAATGGAGGAAAAACCTTCAACGAACCTCCTATAATAACCTGCCAAACCTAGAAAGATCTAAACTTCCATGGGTGTCATTGGCCTTGGGTAATATTTCACAGCATCTATCTTTTATGAATAACTCTTATTCCCTCCTCAGACATGATATGACCCAAGAATGCCACTGATTTTAGACAAAATTCATATTTAGAAAACTTGGCATACAACTATCAATCACAAAGAACTTGTAACACTTGTCATAAGTGATTTGCATGGTCCACTTCTGACCTTGGGTATACCAAAATGTCATCAATAAATACTATCATGAGAACATCCAAGAATGGTTGAAATACCTTATTTATCGTATCCATAAAAACTTCTGGTGCATTCATTAGTGCAAATGACATTACAAGAAATGTAAAGTGACCATATCGTGTTCTGAAAGCAGTCTTAGGTATATCTTCCTCCTTCACCCTCACTTTGTGATACCCTGATCTCAAATCAATTTTTAAAAATCATTTGGCACCCTACAACTAATCAAATAAATCATCAATCCTAGGGAGAGGATATTTAGTCTTAATTGTCACCCTATTCAATTGTCGATAGTCTATACACATTTTCAAGCTGCCATTCTTCTTGCATAAAAATAACGCTAGTGCACCACAGGGAATCACACTAGGTCTTATAAAACCCATTTCCAGTAAGACTTTCAATTTCTCTTTTAATTCATGCAGCTCCACCGAGGCCATTCTCTATGGAGGGATAGAAATAGTTTGAGTGCCTGAAAGTAAGTCAATATCAAAATCTATTGCTCGTTCAGGAGGCTAGCCTGGAAGTGCATCAGGGAACACATCAATAAATTTATTCACCACTGGGACTGATTGAAGAGTTAGCGATTCTGCCTCAATATTACTTACTCTAACTAAATAACATATATACCCCTTAGATATCATCTTTGTTTCCTTAAGATATGAGATAAACTTCCCCGTTGGTGCCCTAACATTGCCTTCCCATTCAAGAATTGCCTTATTTGGAAAGTGGAAGTACACTTTCTTAGTTTGGCAATCCACGGTGGCGTAGCAAGAATATAACCAATCCATACCCATTATAACATCAAATTCCACCATCTCTAACTCAATAAGATCTGCAAATATGTCACGATCACAAACATTTACTATACAACCATAACAAACCTTTCTAGCCATAATAGATTCACTAGTTAGCGTAGACACTTCAAATGGTTTATTCAATAATTTAGGTATTCTCCTAAGCTTCCCAGCAGCTAGTGGGATAATGTATGATAGTGTAGAACTAGGGTCAATTAATGTATATACATTATGAGAGAATATGGACAATGTACCTGTGACCACATTAGATGAAGCTTCCAAATTTTTCCTACTCCCAAAGCATAAATAAGATTCTGGACCCCGCTAGAGATAGCTACTCCTTTAACACCTCTACCATGACCTATAGGTGCTTGTTGACCCTTGCCTAATGGATGAACTGTCGATGATGATACAATAGCTGACTTAGTAGATTGTGGTATATCACCCATTCACCTTCTCAGGTAGTCTCTCATCATTTACCCTAGCACACCACACCCATAACAAACATTTGTTCCAACACAAAATATACTCGGATGACTTCTTCCACACTATTTGCAGGGCTGCTTAGGTGTCATTGGCTGGCCTACCGGTCCTCCTATTGTCCGTGAAACTTCTCCCTCACCTCGTTGACCAAATGGAATACTTCTAGACCCTTGATGTTATGGTGGAGCACTAGCTATAGAATAGGAGAATGATGGCCTAGGTGGTCTATTAGAAGATTGAGGCCTAAACTCACCTTGGGATGGTGTAAACTGCCCTAAAGATCTGGTCCTCTTAGACTGTGCCCTTTCTAACTCCTGTGTCCTTCTCTTTTGCCTTTGATCTTCCAATTTCTGTGCAAAAGCTTGCACTCTCGCTATATCTATGTTTTTATTCATTGAAGCAATGGTACAGTCTTTGAACAGATAAGTATACAGTCTATCCATATTTTGATAAACTCTATCTACCATAGTAACAACTATGTTAGGAGCATACCTGGATAGGGAATTCAATTATACTCCCTCACGCTTTTATCCCCATAGTGGAGATCCAAGAACTGATCTGCATGGGCCTCTCAAATCTCTAATAGCAAGTAATGGTCAAGAAATGTCTCTTTAAACTCCTTCGAAGTAGTTAGGGGAGCATCTATATCTTTGTATTGCTTCCAATCTTCATACCACAATATAGCCACACCCCTAAACCTATATTCTACTAACTCTATAGCTTCTATACCACTCACATGCATAACATCTAAAGTGTACTGAATTTGATCAATAAAGTCTTGGGGATCTTCATTAGGATCAGACCCAATGAAGGCTGGAGGGTCCAAATTAAGGAAGTCACTTATCCTCATGCCAACTGCCCTATTTGCACCACCTGTACCCATAATCGAAACTTCCTGTCTTTGGCCTTGGCCAGCAACTATGCGAGTCAAAAATTTAACTGCATTTCTCAGATCCTGCACTGTAGCATCAATAGGTGGTTCTGGGGCAATTTCACTACTTCTGGGTTCATCAGGAGCTGGACGAGTTAGAGATGTCCATGACACAGACTCATCTTGAGCCGCATTTCATTGTCTCACATGACTGGGCGATCCAGCCACCACTTCTATGCCTTTTCTTTACCTATGTTCTTCCTGGTTTCTGCCATACTTTCTCGCTATACAAAATAATTTACGAGTTAGACATAATTCACCTAGTTCTATAGAACGATCTAAAGAATCAAAGGAATGTAACAACTCCTAAATGCCACGTAGCCTCTTCTTATATATGTGGTGCACAACACATCGATAAACAAGACTCTATATTGACATGCCTTTGTAGAATCCCTAGGATGACCCACTCTGATACCACTTCTGTCATGCCCCAAGTCCCATTACAGGGGACCCGCACTCGTTGCCAATAAGGCTTAGGAGAACCAACTTATATCTATGCTCTTTCTATACATTTTATAAGGATTTCTATATTTAACATGCCTTTATGCAAGTAAATTGTGATACAAGCCACAGGAAATTCATGCAACTAGGCTGTTAGGGCCACGATATTTAAAGTACGAGACATGACCATACTTTAATTTGCATAATCTACAAAGCCTTTAGAAAAGAGAAAGTATCGGATAAGGGTCATGATAGGCCCCGCCTGAATTAACTATACAATACAAAAATATAACCTTTAGACACACACAAAGCTCCAAAGCAACCTATAGCTTAGTAACAACAGTTGGATATCCTGGACTCTACTAGCGAGATCTACTAGCACCTGTACCTGCAGTACGAAATGTAGATCCCCCGTAAGGGACGTCAGTACGAAATAATATATCGAGTATGTAAGGCATGTACTGGGGAGATCTACTAGCACCTATACCTGCAGCGTAAAATGCAGGTCCCCCGTAAGGGATGTCAGTACGAAATAATGTACCGAGTATATAAGGCATAAAATACTATATATGAAGTAATAACTTCAAATGAAACTATGCACTGGTGTAGAATAAGAGATCACCTTTTGGATATACTTTGGGATCATATACTTTATGTTCTTTATATTACTTTGCCTTTACTGTATAATCTGTGCACATCATGTATTGTAAATGACCAACTAATTACTTGTAAACTATATCGAAATCGTCCCTAGCTAGGTTCTTCATTAACTTCTCGGGCTACCACCCATGATAGGATCGTCCCTGTCTAGGTGATGCTTTCACCCCTTGGGCAACCACCCATCAAAAATAATATACTTTATCTTTCATTTACCTTTGAGATAATTCTTTTGGTTGTCATAACATTTGAGCTATAAGGCTGTATATGCAACAACTGACATGGAAATAATCATACAATACAATATGACAATGAAGAGAGTATGTTACATAAACAATGAAATGTGTATGAAATGAAATAATTCATGAACTTTGTTTAGCAACAAGAACTCATGTACTTGGTATCCAAGTATGTATGTAGATTTGAAGGTACCTATTTATATATATGGAAGCATATGAACGTGTGAAAGAGTGGAGGCATGGTTGTTTTCCATGTTGGAGTATATAAATGCCTTTACTTACCGAGGGATCTATGTTTCATGCCAAGTGATACAAAATCAAGTAGCCTTACATACCTCATCGTATGAACCCTTTACTACCTTGAAGTGGCTGCTTTTCCCTCAAATATTTAGTTATATCATATTCTGAAATAAGACTAGCATTACCAGCATGGAAACACTTCTTGACATCCCAATATCATAAAAATGATCACCTGGACAACAAGCTTTCAATTAGTAACACAAAGGCATTTCTTCAATCTTTTCACTAAGAAAAGTATTTTCTAACAATCATCTTATGTACATGTTATGTACATCTTATATTCAGACTCTTAACAGTCCTACAACAGCCCACAAAACACAAAATATCACAATTCATCAATATATAAACAAGCGGCATAACGTTATATCCTTTTACCGCACTTCGACGTCAATAATTCCGAAATTGTTTTAACTTTACCTAAGTTGTTTTCAACATTTTTATCACATAAAACTAGTCTTAATATTTTCTAATAATAGTCCCAAAACAGGTGAAGGTCATGGAACAACATATTACAATTCTACATAACCTTTAAATGGACAGTACAACATTAAAACCCCCCTCTTTTGCTACATTTCGACGTCGACAATTTCAAACCTTTTACAACATTAAAAAAACTGTTCCAACAACATTTACATATACAAAAAGTAATAATACAACTTTATAACATCATGCAATAAGTCATGAAGGAAATGAGCTAATAGCTTTTCGTCCAACAACCCACAACTTTCAACCAACATCACACTTAAGATAGCACAATAAAACTCTTTGGTTAAATGGAACCAAAATCAATGCAACAACCTTAGGGTAATATATATAAATCAATCCATGTTAAGAACATCAAATTCTTTGCATAATATAGCCCACAAACCATATGGAAATCACTAAAACAAAAGGCAAGAGTGCAGCAATTTTCTGGACACATGCTATCTGAAATTTTCAGCATAATATATTATCATATACTTCTTGATTTTTATTAAGAAACCTTAGTAAAACACAATTATAATCACTTACCTTTATCTTCAATGTTGACTTACTCCTTAAGAACCATAAAAGAGTCGTTTGGATGCTACTTTGGTGGGTTGAGAAAAGTTTAGAGAGAGGATTGGGAAAATTGAAAACTTTCTAAGTGTAAGAGTGACTGAATTTTTTGCTACTTGTAAACCCTCTTTAAGGGCCTCATTTGGACGAATTCCTTGGAAATTTTGACCATGTACGACCACATATTATTTAGCTAGTGAGGTAGCAACTTGGACCTCTTACTTATGCCTAAATAGGTGTCAAATTTATAGGGCTTTGGCTGCCAATTTCCAGCTTTTTTCTTAATCCGTTTTTTGTCCAAATAATCAAGTGGTTTGGGATATACTTGGGCTTGGATTACATTATTCTTGGACAGAAAATAAGGAAAATTATTATGCTAAATCATGGGCTAAAATTACACCCTTGAAACGGATTTTATTCGTAATCAGACTTGAACAAATTTGACGTCGAACCTCATCTCTGTTTAGCTGGCAAATTAAAGCTAAACAAGTAGGTGACTCACCTACTAGATTATTAATTCATACAATCACCTTAATTATTTTACATTATTTAGGGCTGTGATATCCTCAATTTAACATAAAACAGATATGCGCCCAACTCCCTTAAGCGTTTGACGCACATATCACTCGTTAACTCGAGAATCAAGCACTTTCAGAAATGGACACTAATTTGACCAATCCATATTAGGACTCATTCACATAACATTTTTATATGTAAAATGTGCGGTGTTACATAAATTTTTTATAAAAATAAAAACATATATAGAAACTATATCAAAAAAATATTTAAGTGAAACAAATTATGACAAAAAGATTGTAACTAAATGCTTTTATAATATTTTAATATTTTGTATGATTGACTTTAATAAAAATGATGGATAGAGTTATTAGAAAAT
>JAOTQJ010120910.1:0-10612 GCA_025642045.1 Solanum sejunctum
GTTGTGGTTTTGCGATTTAATATTGGTTTAAGTGCCTAATCGGCATGAGACATGGCCCCGGGGTTGGGCTGTGACAATAAGTCTATGCTACAGTGCTCAAGGAAGCAAGGTGAAAAAACTAGGATTCAACAACATTAGATCAAGGAAAATATGGCTACCAACAAAACGTTATAGGCTCAAAAGGGCTAACTAGTAATATAATATCTGAAAAAGGCTAAAATTTTAGAAGGCAAATCAAAGAAAGCCAATTATCATCTCCTAAACAAAGCAATACTTTTTATTTCGCTTCAATAACATGCAGGGCAAGGCAAGTTTTAGTCTAATATGCAAAACAAGGAATAACCAAATTCTCACCACACATGGCACAAGTATCAATTAGGATGGATCAATTCCACTTCTAAGAGAGACATGATCATAATAACTATAAAATAAAACCATCTATATAGAGAGTCACAACCATGAATCTAGATGTCAAATAATTTGCAATTTAATTAGCAATCAAACATTCAAAGGAAAGTACTACTCAACATTAGGCCTAAGTAGCAAGCATCTTAGAAGTCAAAGATATTTTTCTCTCCTCTCCAAAAAATAAAAAAAAATAAAATAACATTTACTTCCTAAAAAAATAAAAAAATAAAAGATAATTGGTTCAAGGGAAACCCCCCCTCAGAAAAGAACCGAAAAGAAAAACCAAGGGTGGGCTAAGTGTGCTTCTACTAATAATAAAAAAACAAAAAAATTGTTATTTTTTTGAATTTTTTCAATTTTTTTACAATTTGTATTTTTTTTTAATGAATATTGAACAAACCCTAAAGCACACTTCACCCTAAATAATATATTTGGAAGAATTTTTATCCCACACTTGAAAAGATGCTATGTCCTCAAAGCATCAAATAAAATTTAAAACAAGGGTTAGAAAAACTCCCTGAGGCCTTTAGACTTAGCTAGAAGCATATTATCTCAATATCCATCGAGGGTCATACGCATCCCACACTTAAGCTCAAATTGCTCCTTTGCTTCAAATTTTGGGTACTCAAACTTTTCCTAATCTGCAAAAAATAATAAAGACACACAAAAAGAAAAAGAAAGGCACTCTAAAAAAAATGAAATATTAAAAAAAACTACACTACAATTGGGTTGCCTATCACGGCAGTAGTCAAGTCACCATCAATTTTTCTCTCCACTTCGAAGATATGAATTGCACCCTCAATTTGCATCCATCTTTCTACTTTGGTCAAAGGGCGGTGATATAAAGATAAATGAACCAAGTAATAGATATCACATATTACACTTCTTGGCCCTTAAATGAGGAATGTAATTTTCTGATTTTTGCTCAACAAATTCAAGAATATAGTCATATTCTTCCACTTCCTTACACTCTTTCATAAGCTAAGATGGATCAATTAATATCTCACTATCCAAGCACAATGTCGAAAAATGATAGGAATGAGGCCTAATACGCCCTAATTCATGAACTATATTATTATTTACATCCTCTTGTGTACTCTTCTCAACATCGAGAATTGGTGATTGGATACCATACGCATCAACCTTTGTGTTCAAGTGAACCTCCCTGTCATAAACATCTGAGCCACATTGATTTATCTCTAGTTTGAGCTTAATTTCTGCTAGATAGGTTGCTATTTTTGTGAGTTGAGTTTCTATTATTGAAACTTGTTTAAAACGAGTTATCTCTATGGATGCCATTATGTCTTTTTGTTGCTCTATTATTTGATTCAAAGGCTCACTGCCCATATCACAAATAATAGAATAGTAATAATTAGGATCCGAGAGAGGGGGATACAAGTTTGGACAACCATCCCAATGACCATCTTGACCACCACATATATGACAAATATTCCATTCAAAGGATTGGATAGGTACACATAACCTACTCTTCTGAATAGTGTGACATTCGATATTCAAGTGGGGTCCATCACAATATTGACAAGGATATCCATCACCCAACCACCATTTATTTCAATTATCCATTTCAATAAGAGTACTAAAAAATATACATTTTTTAATTTTTTTAAATATTCGAACAAACAAAAATAAAATAATAATAATAATAAAGAATATAATACTAAAAATGAATAAAATATTAAAAAATAAAAAAATCTAAATAATAAAAGAAAAAAATATAACCGAGAAAAATAATTAATTTTTAAGCCCCTGGCAACGGTGCCAAAAACTTGTTACTTCCCCAGCACATGCAAGTATATGTGGTCAACCCAAGTAATATAATGGTTCTTTTAGAAATCGGATGTCGAACCCAAAAGACTTGTCGATTAATTATTTACTAATATATACTAATTCTAATTATTTATTTAAGCAGTGAACAATTAACCAAAAGAGATATTTTTACACAATCAATGAATGAATCGATCTAAGATTATGGTTTAGCTAATAATCATGTTTATCCTTAATTTCATCAAATTATTTGATTATCTAGTTGCTGATTCACAGGGTTAAAATTACTTGAACAGGGTTGCACACCTCTGTCAGCCAACCTTTATTTACTGCCTAACTACATCGTTGAGCGGGGATAGACATATCAATAAGAATGCTTTAACGTTATCTTCCTGTATTTTAAACCAAGCGAGGTGCAAGGGTAGTTGTCACCGGTCTCCCTTATACGAATCAATCTACTATCCTAGTCAAAAAAGATCCCTATACTATCGTATTCTATCTATTCCAACATCTCTCGAATTCAATATGAACAACTAATTTACCCCTTAGTTGATCAGACTAAGAAGTATGGATAAAAGTAATATAAGAACAATTAATATGATAAACAATTATTTTGAATTAACAATGACTAAACAATCAACTTATTAGCTACCATAATCTTAGAACGAGAAGTTAACCCACATAGATATGAAGAAATTACCACAAATCATTCAAAGATAAATATAAAAATAAACAATAATGGAGAAGAAAAGATGAAACCAAAATTCTCCGGCCTCCACGGATGTTTCTATTTCTCTCTAGGTCAAAAGTTATATAAAAGCTAATTTTATGGAATATTTATCTATGTAGGAAAAGTCTAACTAAAATAATTGAGTCCAAAATAAATTGGGAAACCCAAAATCGAAAGGAAATTGAAATCCTTCATCCGCGTGACACTATTCCGTCTCAACAATTCATTGCTGCCACATGACAACTTCACTTCAATTGCTAATAAACTACAGTTCTTCGAGCCTTATACGTATAGAATAATATATATTATTATGTTCAATTAAATCCATTAAGCGCCTGCTTGATTTTCCTTTTGTAATCTTTTTTTTTTAAATTCGTTTGAGCTCCAAATCTTTTCATTTTCGCGTCAATTTAATCCTACAAATAAAATACACAATTTAGCACAATCCATAAAATTTATGTTCAAAAAGGATAAATAAAAGTATTAAATATGAGATAAATAATGACTAAAAATATGTATTTTTCGCCTCACATCACCTGTCACAAACTTTGGCATAGTCATGGGCATCTTGGTGGATTGTGGGCCAATAACACTCATATTGTAAAATCTTGTGGTGTGTTCGAATCCCATTATGATATCCACCCACCAATAACGAGTGGCATGCTTCAACTATGCTCATCATTTTACCCTCAAGAACACAGCGATGAATAATCCCATCAAGCACATACATGAAACATGTATGGATCATCCCAAAAGAACTTCCTGACATCATGCATAAATTTTCGTCGTTGATGTGTGTTTAAGTCATGTGGCATGATATCACTTACCAAGTAATTTGCATAATCTACAAACCAAGGTATAAAATCATGCGATACAACCAACACTCTCTTATCAGAAAAGGAATCATTTATCTCCATTCTATAATCAAATTTCATCATTGTCCTATCTTCTAATCTGGATAGATGATCTGCAACCCGAGTTTCTGTCCCTTTTATATCAATGACATCAAAAGTGAACTTTTGCAAGAGAAGTACCCATCTTATCAACCTTGACTTTGCATCCTTTTTAGCCATAAAATATTTAAGTATGGAGTGGTTTTTCTGCACCACAACTTTGGCTCCCAACAAATATAAACAAAACTTTTTGAATATGAAGACTAATACAAGTAGCTCTTGCTCTGTGATAGTGTAATTCTTTTGGGTCGTATTCAGGGCTTTACTGACATAATATGTGGGATGTATTACTTTCTCCTTGCGCTATCCCAATACTTTACCTAGAGCGACACCACTTACATCACACATGATTTCAAGGGCTTAGACCAGTCTGGAGACATAATAATTGGTACTACAATCAATCTCTTGTTTAACTCTTCAAAGGCTTGTATACATGCATCATCAAACATGAACCTAGCATCTTTATCCAATAACTTACAAAATGGGTGTGAAATTTTAGAAAGGTCTTTTATGAACCTTTAATAGAACCTTACATGCCCCAAGAAACTCCTCACACCCTTTACTAAAATGGTTGGTAGAAGCTTCTCAATCACCTCAACTTTAGCTTTGTCAATCTCAATGCCTTTGCCAGATATCTTGTGGCCCAACATAATACCTTCTTTAACCATGAAATGACACTTTTCCCAATTTAGTACCAGATGACTTTCTGTATATCTTTGCAACACATCATGCAGGTGTGTCAAGAAGTCCTCAAATGAACTTCTAACCACACTAAAATTATCCATCAAAACCTCAATAATACTCTCCACCATGTCTGAGAAGATAGACATCATGCATCTCTGAAATGTTGTTGGGGCATTACACAACCCAAATAGCATTTCTTATATGCGAAGATGCCATAAAGACATGTAAATTTCCTGATCTTCCAAAGCAATGATAAATTGACTATAGCCAAAATACCCATCAAGAAAATAGTACCACACCTTTTCTACTAGTTTGTCAAGCATCTGATCCATGAATGATATAGGAAAGTGATCCTTCTCTATCCAGGCATTGAGCTTTTTGTAATCCATGCACACCCTCGATCATATGACTGACCTCATAAGGATCAATTCATTGTTAGTATTAGGTACCACTATGATACCCCCTTTATTTGGAATACACTGCACCGAGCTCACCCATTCACTATTGGTGATTGGGTAGATCACTCCTGCATCCAACCATATAATGATATCTTTGCGAGCAACCTCTTACATAGGAGGGTTCAGACACCTTTGATGCTCAATGCTCGGCTTGTAGTCCTTGACTAACTGGATTTTGTGTGTACATACCCCAGGAGGGATACCAATAATATCTATAATAGTTCATACGATAACCTTTTTAAATTGTTTGAGCATTATTACAAGGGCATTTGCTGCTCATCATTCAAGTCTGTAGCTACTACGACTAGCAAAATGTTATTCACTACCAAAAATGCATATTCTAAATGTGATGGAAGTGCTTTCAACTCTAACACCAGTGGTTCTTCTATGGAGGGCAGTATGGATGGTGTCTCCTGATTCTGCAAATCTAGCTCCAATTTAGTCTGGCGTCTAGGATCGAAAGACACCCTCAGAACATTTACTATTTCTTTATAATCTAGGATACCATCACTTCGAAGTTCATCAATACTCCCTCCAAATTTCAACACTTAATCATAGCTCAAGTGGTACCTCTGACTCATCATCATCAACTGCCTCGATAACTGAAACCACTGGCAAATTGCTATCTTTCCTTGCTTGTTGACACACATTAAATGTGACCTCATCTTTGCCAAATCTGAATGTGAGCAGACCTTTCTCCATATCAACCAAGGTGTGACTAGTAGCTAAGAAAGGCCTTCCTGAGATAATAGGAACTTCAAAATCAACCTCATAATCAAAAATAACAAAAGCTGTAAGGAATATGAATTTTTTAACTTTAACCAACACATCATAGAGTATCGACACAAGTTTCTTGACTATTTTATCTGCCATTAATAACTGCATCTTAGTAGGAGTATTGGAACCCAAAGCTTCTTGAAAATCGCAAGAGGCATTATTGATACTAGCACCCAAATCACAAAGTGCTCTTGCAAACTCTATATCTCCTATAGTGCATGATATAGTGAAAGCACCTGGATCCTCACATATTTTAGCCAATGACTTAGTAGCGATAGAACTACAATGTTAAAGTTCTTTAGAAAGCTCTTGACTCACAGTCCTCTTCTGAGTAACCAAATCATTCATATACTTTGCATAACCCGGCATTTTCTCTAAAGCTTCAATTAAAGGGATGTTGATGGATAGTTGCTTAAGCATAGAGACAAAGTGTTTGAACTTGTCTTCCTCATCCCTCTTCTTGAGTCTTTGAGGGAAAGAAGGAGGAGGCCTTGGGATAGTCTTATACTTTTGAGGCTCTTCAACCACTTCACCTACCCCATCCTTAACACAATCTTCTCCTTCAACAACATCACTATCTACAACTCCGTTCTTACAAACATCTTCTACCTCAATCGGCATAAAAGAATCCATGGTATTTTTGCCACCTCTAGTTGTAACTTCTATACATTGCCCTTCATTTTTTGGATTTTGAACTATGTTACTAGGTAATGTTCCTTTTTGATGCTAATTCAATTGAGTAGAAACTTGGCCAAATTTTTGCTCAAGCTGTTTAATGGCCACTGAATAAGACTTTTATTTTTTTATTAATGCTTGAAATATTGGACTTCATTCCCCTTAGAGTTTTATCTTGGGTCTCGACCTTCTTCAACAAATGGTCAAACATCTCTTCAATTCTAGAATTATTTGTCTCGGCGTCTCAGTTATGTGGTGGCACATATGGACTATTCCTAAAACCATCTCTCTGCCCCAATCTGCTTCAGGACCCCTATTCCTGTCATAATAACCACCATGGTTATCTCTATAAGCTCCTTCTCTACTGTAGCTTCGACCTTGGTTCCGTTGACTTTGTTGCCAATAATCCAAATTGGACCCTTAGGCATTAGTCCGAAAACCACAACTTGATCACTCACAAAGCAAGCATACTCATCATAATAAGACTCATCATACATGAGTTCTTGTTGAGGTTGGTGGACCACCAAATTCACTCTTTCCTGATTTTGCTTAATCACCACATCAATGCTTGTGCGAAGTTGAGCAAGTTGTCGAATGATTTCTCATTGATTTTAGCTTGCTCTGCACCAATATTAATAGCACATGAACTCCTAATAGAAACTCTGTCCTGTTGACCCCATGCATGTTTAGTTTTGACCACTTGTTCCATCCATTCGCCAATTTTTGTGAAAGGTTGATCTAAAAACATGCCCCCCATTATAGAATCAGCACAAGCTTTGCTATTCTCATCCAGGGCACGATAAAAGATCTCTACCAAAGCATCATCTATGATCTTGAGGCCAGGGATGCTTCTCAAACACTTAGTAAACCTATCCTATGTAGTGCTAATTGAATCACCGAGAAGTTGCTCAAAATTGTTGATTTGATCTTTTAATTTGAGCTTCTTTGAGCCTTTTGTAAATCCACCCAACTGCTGATCAAACTTTGCGGGAGCTCAAATATTCACAATGTTGCATTACTTGTAAGAGATAATAGGAAGACACAAAGCCTTATAGCATCCATGGACAGATTTTGTATACCCATTACACTCTTACATATAAATACAACAGTATACAAATGGTTATGTGAATCCTTTGATGGTAGACCAGCAAATAACCCACAATTTTGAAGCATTTGGAGTAACCCACTAGAAATAGTAAACTTTGTGTCGGCCGATAATGGTGGCAACAAAATAGCTCCGGTAACATCCATAGCCTTAGAGTTCAATCTATATTGATTCCATCGATAAGCATTGTCATTAAATTCTCTAAGCGGTGGAAATTCTCCAAAAGAGATGGGTTTACATCCCTATCATCAACATTATCATTCCGAAGCTATATTAACTGCGATATTGGCATTTGCTTAAGCTATTCTTCTTGTAACTCGTTGGATCTCTAATTCAACTGGAGCTAAGGGATTGCCTTCACTCCTTATGTCGGGCATAATATACCTAGTATACCCGACAAGGAAACAAAACAAAAGTAAAATACAAGGGAACTAAGAAATTAACAATTAAATTATACTACTATTGGATTCAATCAAAGTCTCACTGTATTCCCTGATAATGGCATCATTTTCTTTGATCATACTCAAGTTACACCTCTCTTTTGAGGACAAAGTGATCATTGTCGAAGTAATAAACCTAGCCAAGGTTAGGATCATTGCAATGATTGATAGAAAATTAAACTAAACTACTAAAATAGAAGAAAGTCAATAATGGAGAGCAACTTGGGTATTTTGTTCCCCATGATTCACTAACTCAACATCCCCAGATATCACAATTCTTACTAGAATATTGCATGCAGGATGGTAATTTAACTTCTTCTAACCCTTTGGTCAAATGTGAAGGTCTAATTTCACTATTGGACTTGGCCCATCTCCATAGTGTGGTATACTAACTGTTACTCATAGTCCCAGTCAACCTCACCTTGGTCTAGTTTAGTTAATTAGACGAGAACATATCATCAAATCTTATTAACCAGTCTCTTTTCCTATTCATTACCACCTGGATCGGGAAGGTAACACTAGATGAGTTCTAATGTTGGCCACCACTAGAAAGCATGCAATATGAAGAGAATTGATTAATATATGCAAATACCTATTATAAGAATTGCAAATAATCTGGATCTATTTGATTAGATCTTCATGATTCCCAAAACCATAAGTTGTGGGTTTAGCTACTCATGCTGTGGGAAGATAAAGAAACTATGAATTGAGAAAACATAATTAATTTCTTACCCAAATAGATTGAAGAACAAGAAAACCCAATTGGTATTGAGAATCACAAGGTTGAAAGATACAATGAATCCACAGGTGTATTCTCTTCTCTAATATTTAGTCTCCAAGTATAAAAACCCTAACAATGCTCTAATGACGTTCTCTATTCTATTATGTTATACTTCTTACTAAAAATAACCTAATCATATTATTTATAGTATTTACAAATAAGTCCCAAAAAATATTAGAAAAACTGATCGGCGTCTTCTACAGCTCACAGTTACGACTAGTAACTGGGTTTACAAGTCATAATCGGGCTTTCGTATTCAGCATCTTGAATCTTGGACTTCGTTACTATGGATCCACTCTACAAGTCATAGTCTAATCTACAACTCTTATTGCCTTCTTGTAGACTTCACATGCATCTTCTAGACCATCTCTGGAAATCTCCACGAAACGCCTCTATACAACTTGTAGAAGGATCTATGACTCGTATCGGGATCTCATATAACAGAGCTTTGGACTTTCATCCAACATTAGAAATATTCACGAAACCACCTTTACGACTGGTAGAATAATGTACGACTCATAAAGGGTCTCGTATGTCCTCAAAAACCAGAAAAAGTCTGCAACTTTTTCAAAATCATGCTAATCATGTTTTGTCCTCAAAAACCAAAAAAAGTCTGCAACTTTTCCAAAATCATGCTAATCATGTTTTTGTGCAAAAATAAACACAAAACACATAAAAACCACAAAAGTCGCATTGAGAACACACAAAATCCCAATTTTTAGGGATCAAATGTGTTGTATTTTGACAACACAACAATATTCAACTTAAAGTTTACAACTATTTAAAATTTAATTTAAATCCTAAAATATAATAATTCTTGTTTCAAAAATGCATAAGTTGAATTTTTCTAAGTATATAAATTCCTAAACTTCAATTTAACAAGTATATAAACTTTAATTTCCAAATTATATTCAACTTAAAGTTCACAACTACTTAAAATTTTATTTATATCCTAAAATATAATAATTCAGGTTTCAAAACTGCAAAAGTTGAATTTTTCTAAGTATATAAAGTTCGAAACTTCAATTTAACAAGTATATAAACTCCAAGTTCTAAATTATATTCAACTTAAAGTTCACAACTACTTAAAATTTAATTTATATTGTTATACCGAAAAATGGCTTTTTGAAAAGAAAATAGTTCAAAAATCAAAAATCAATTTAAGACTCAATTAATTTGAGAAAAAACCAATTCTCAAAATTCGAAACGAAAATAGAGTCGCCACCTAATTTTACGGATAATTAGGAAACCAATAAATATTTAAAAAGATCTAATAGAAAAATCCTTTTAAATCTAAAGAACAGGTTCGGGTTCACATTTTCACTTCGAGAAGATTTTACGCATTCGAAATGGTCGCTAAATGTGGTTATCCGACGATTAAGTGATTTGACTAACTTTTTAAAAATTTAATCTTTGATCTGAAGAAAGTTTGACTGATTTTCGAATTGACTAACTTTGAAAAAAAAATATTTAGAGACTTGACTATTGAAAATCAGTTGACTAAAACTTAAAAGAAAATCGAATATGTTTGAAAATCACATTTTATTTTTTTTATTTTTATTTTATCTATTATTTTTATTGCAAAATTTCTTTCAAAATAAAATTAAATAACACAAATAGCTTTGACTTGTCGGGGAATTTAATTAGACTGCAACCGAATAAAAAGCAAAATGTTAGTACCTAAACAAATACAAATACATAAACAAAATAATATGAGAAGAGAGTTGAATTTTGGGCCTTTATCCTGTTTAGATCTCTGATGTATATACCCAAGTATATTGGTGTATATGGTGGGATTCATGCTTCCCTATGACAG
>JAOTQJ010120931.1:0-10611 GCA_025642045.1 Solanum sejunctum
GATTATGTAGGTAAAAAGTATGGGTTAGTACTTTGAATGTGGTAGTATGTAGGATGCAATGCAACAATAGATCATAAGTCATATAGACAAGATGCATAATCATAATCAATAGGAATAAGCTTAACATGACATGCATGACTAATGCTTTGACGAAAACGTGCAAGGAGGGTAAAATATGAATTCATGATATCATACGTATGTGGGAGGAGATCGTAACTGACATATAAAACCATGCAAGATAATATGTGGAATCTAACGTATTCCCCTATATTATCCTAGGGAGACTACTTACCAAGTAGAACTCTAATCACTTGCACATACATCTTTGGTGAGTAGAAATGGCCTAAGTGGATCTAGTAGCCTAGCCCAAAAGGGCTCCAATGGTGGCACATAATTAATGAGACATGAGGTTGCGATTAAGACTCTCTTACGGAATCCCACCACTATACCCCATTCAGTGTTAAGTCAGTCCCATGGAATACATTTGAAAACATATGCATAATCGTATTTATTCATAAACTTGTTAATATAGCAACATCATATAAGGAATAGCTCATTGAAATATAAGATCCACCAAGTGAGAATTGTCTTTATCACAAGGGGATCTATCGTATGGTGAGAATTGTCTCACCATCTTGAACTATTCATAGGAGGGATTCTTAAATACTTCATAACTTTCATGAGCTTTCATAACATGTAGTTGAATCCTCATAATTTGAAAATCGTACTTTGTTAGAGAACTTAACATGAAAATTGGGTGGGTTAATGCATGTAAGCTACAAATTATGAAACTAAAAAAGACTATGCAATAATGGAGTGAAACCTTTTAAATCATTGTCATCACAACCATTCATATCATCATTTAAGCATAGGTGTGGAAACATGAAATTTGTCTCACAAAATCATCAACTTCATTGCATCTCATAGTATCATAACATTCATAACTTTGAATATAATAAAATAGCACATAATAATAAACCCTCAAAATCAATTCATGCAATTTCATTCAATAGATGAAGATTCTCAACATAAATCATGATTAATAGGAGTATTAGATAATACCCATAAGAATTATCAACATTGAAATTCAATCAATTTAGTGAAAATAGTTTTGGTACTCCATGGGTGGAAGACCCTATAGATGAAGGACCCACATACCTTAAGGCCTTGTAATTTGATGAAGAAATTTTGAAGAATCTCGAGAAATCATTGGAGACTGATGTCGCCCAAGTTACACCTCATTTTTTAGGATAAAACAATTATTTTCAAGAAATAGAACCTAACCAAGGTTAGGGTCAAACCTATAGGGTACACGTAGACTCAAGAGAATCTAATGATTGCAATTCTAGTAGTTAGCCAACTTACTTCCCCAAGGGGGAGGGGGGTTTGCAGTAATCAATGGAAAAATAAACCAACACACACAAGAGTGAAAACAATATAGAGAGAAACTAGGGTGTTATGTTCTCCATGGTTCCTTAACTTTGTATCACTGGATAGCCTAATTCTTTTCTAGTGTACAACATGCAGGATAGTAAGTTAAGTTCACCAAGCAATTTAGTCAAAGGTGAGAGGTGAATTTCACGATGTGACTTAGCCCATCTCCATAGTGTACATTACTAAATCTTATATATTAGTCCTAGTACAACCTTCTCTTGGCCAGTTTGATTGATTGGACGAAAACATATCAATCGAATCCTGTTAATTAGTCTCTTTTTCTATTCATTATTACCTTGGTCTAGTGAGTAACACTAGGAAAATTATAATGTTGGCCATCATTAGAAAACATGCAAAATAAAGAGAGTTAATTAATACATGTATGCACACTTTCAAGGAATTATGAATTATCTAGTTTTACCTTGTTAGTTCTTCATGGTTCCGACAACCCTAGTTGTGGATTTAGTTACTCATGCTTTTTTTTAGATTCAAGAATCATAAATTGAAAGAACATAATTAAGCACTTGCACAATTGAATAAAGAACAAGCAAATCAAACTTCAAAGAGAATCACAAGATGAAAGATGAAATTAAAGTCCAAGTGCTCTCAATGCTCTCCAATGTAATCTCACCATTTTCTCTTTAACTGCTGAGTTCTCAGAGTACAATGCGAAAACTCTTAAAAAAAACCTAAAACCTATTTCTAATAAGTGAGATAAAAGTTCTAAACAAAATAGGATAGTTGGGTCGGCATGCCTCATGAAAGGGGTTTGCGGGCCGTATTACATTCCATGACCCATAAATGGGGTCTCATACAGTGCTGTTGGAAATTTAGACTTCAAGTTTATGACACTCGTCTACAACTCGTAAAGTAGTTTAAGATTGTAAGAGCGGTTTTGTCTAGTAAATCTTTAGAAAGTCCTAATCTCTGATCCTCAGGGCAGGAACCATTGTCTATAACTCGTAAATCATTCCACGACCTGTCTACATGTTCATAGAACCAACTTCAAAAAATAAGCCCCTCACTAGAATTGTCCAAGAAAATACTTCATGACCCATAAAATGATCTATGACCCGTAAAAGGCCTCGTATTGCATCAAAAATCAACAACATCTGTATTTCTTCCCAAAATCAAGGCCAACCCTGTAATCCTACAAATATAACATAAAAACACATAAAACCAACTAACCTAGCATGGAGAACATACAAAATTCAAAGTTTTAAGCATCAAAAGTGTTGAATTTTGACAATACATCAACACCCTCAACTTAAAGTTATTGCTTGTCCTCAAGCAACAAACTCAATCTATATAGATACTACAGTAACACACAAACCTCAATCCAATGGCATACATCACATTAATTTCAAAAGTTAGATACCCATACCACCTTTTCAAAATAGAATCAGATAGCTATCTAGCAAATCAATTCAGACTAGTGCATGTTACAACACAACTATGATAAGTGAGGTATTACCAACAACCCACAATCATTGAATAAGTCTAATGCTAACAATGCAATGCAAGTGTCCTCACAGAAAGAAGTCACTTATTTGATTAGGGTTATGCAAAATCGCTCACTCTCACAAAAGATACTCATGCATCATGCCAATACCATAGGCTTGCCCCTATACTCATGACTAAGACCTTCAACTACTTGGACTAGGATTACTTTAGGACTTTATAGTCTTGTAATGTAGGCTCAGGGGCTTTGGTATGGTATTTTGGGAACATAGTAACTAAAGGCCGTCTTTGACATTGTGTTTTTATACACTTTTGCGCTACCAACTCTATTACTTTTCATCTCATTCTCCCTTTCCTATTTCAAGCTTTTCTAGTGCTTTCTTTTTATTTTTCAGCTTTTTGCCTTACTTTTGCACTTTATTTTTCTTTTTAACTCACAACTAAGGCATCACTTATTTTTCTTGCACCCAGTAGATAATTTTTCCTTTTTCTTTATATCACTAACTTCCCCCTTATTTTTGTTTTTCACCCTTACACCAGCCACCCTCAAATTAGGCTTTTGGCCTGTGTTGAGGTGCATAATATCCATCCTTAGAACTAGGGCCACTTTTGGTAGCCGCCCTCAACTTAAGCATTTTGCCTCAATCAAGGTACCCAATGTTCAAGGAAGGACTAGGACCAATTTCAGGATTTTACAACTAGTAAGGCTAGGTTGATCAGGTGTTTGCAAAGAATAGATACATGTAAGACTCAAACATTAGAAACAAGGGATATATTGCAATTTTGGTTGGTCATTTAGGCTAAGTGGGCTTTTACGAACTGTGGCCTAAGATCCTTTCCCAATCTAACTAAACAGTGCAACTTAGAGTAATAGGGCAAGTTCTGAATTAGTACAAAACACACGAATCTAGCAAATTAAGCTCACACTCATATGGAACTGACTACATTATCAAAAAAAGACTGTGAGATCATGCTTTTCATCTCAAATTATCCTCATTTATCACAATAAACATTGTCAAAACATCTAAACATACATAGTTGCTATTTAGACTACTAATCAAATCAAAATTTTTGGTGGGTATCATTTTTCAAATAATACATAATAATATGCTATATGCCACATGTATTAGTACTATATGGTGCAAATACTACCTAAACATCCTAAAAATGTTGGTTAATAGAAAGTAAATATCCATGGGGAAAAAGAAGATAGGCAAGAAAACCCCAAGCTAAAAAATTGGGGTAGTTATAGAGCAAATCTATTCAGACTTCAGTGAGGCCCCTAACTACCCACACCCCATTGAAACAGATGTGCATCATCTCTAATACACAAAATCAAAGCAAAATAAAACATAATGGGCTCAAAAATCATACCTGGGTGCCTAAGCACCGGTGTGTGGCTGAGTCTGACCACCCTCCTCTTGTAGTGGAGTCTCCTCAGCAGTAGCACTCCACTCGAAAGGGCTAGCACCCCTCACCTATTCTACCTCATGAGATCATCGTATCTCTACCTCTCACCTTAATTCCCTCAAGACAAGCTCGAGCTTTTTCTACTCAATCAAGCCTTTATGAAATCGTGCGACATGAGGATCATCATTCAGGCGAGGACTATTCCTATGGGAAGGTTGGATAAGCTCATCAGAAGTAAAAAGATCTACCATTGACACCTTGGGCACAGTTTCTGGAACAGTCATTGGTGCTGACAATGCTGCTATATATCGGCTCAAAGTTGCTGGATCTCTATCTGAACAACTGTCAAGTCTGATGGTTGGGTCATGCTCAAACTCTTCTGTACCATTGCCTCGAAGGAATTAACACTAGCATCCATGGTGGATAGACAGTCCTAAAACATAGCAACTGTAAGTACCTGTATGCAACCCTCCAAATTTGAAATGGCCTAGCGAACTCATGGCCAGATCTGCTGTCAGCGGTGATTGATCATAAGATAAACTCTGTGCCATGGCCTGTATAGATATCGTGGACGTATAAACCATGCCCATGAGAGAGTTTGTGATGACGTAGCCTGTGGTACAAGAATAGAAGTAGTGGGCCTCCTTTTCTGATCCGCCTCAGGCTATGAGGGCCTATCCTCATTAGTAGCTTCAGTGGTGGTGTCTGTGAATCATCAGGTGGTGGTGCTGGGGTGAACTTCTTTAGCATAGGAGCAGGCTAGTGTTGTTCTTGCCAGAGTGCCATCGGATTCTCTTCAGCCTTGATCAAGCTAGGATCCAAGGTATAGTGGGCCTCAATTAGCTAGTCTGGCTGGTGCAAACTTTCTTCCCTCAACTCTAGACAGAGCCTCTATATCAAGCACGATAAAATTATGAGGTAGACCTCTTTAGCGCATCATCATGAATCTGCTCAACTATAAGGTAGGCCCAATCAATATTATAACCAGCAAATATGCTTACAACCAGTACTGTATGCTCCATCATTATAGTATTATCAGCAAGGTATATGAGATGCATGATTGAATCGCCCACCAAAACTTGGCAGGGAAACTATACAGAGCCTTGACAATAGGCTCTGAGTATGTGATGACCCAGACAACTTTTGGACCCTGCTTAGCTCTAGCTACCCATCTCTGCACTACATCTCTTATCACCTATATGTCCCTCATCTACCCTATTCTATAGTCAAACTCAGGTGTGGATCTTAGGGTAGGGAACTCTGGTCCAAAAAGCATCCGACTAATGGAAGTCTCCAATATATCCACCTGCTAGCCCCTCACTCTTGTGTTGACCAGTTTGGGTTGAGCGAGGGGCTTATTTTCTTTGGGAAGAGTGTTGACAGTGGCCATATATGAAGTATAGAACTCCCTCACCATAGTCGAGGAGTATCATCCAAGTGAGTGAGTAAGCCACTGAAGCCCATATTTGATCATCATATCCTAGAGAACCGGGACACAGTCAAGCCTATTTGAAATGACTTTGGGCTCCTAATAAATAGAGCAGGCTAGCTTTCCCTGCTCTTTCTGCTGCTGGCCCTCCACATAGATATCCCGCATGCCCTTGATGCACTATCGACTAGTAAGGGCATCATGTTGAGATAATGATGATCTTGGCACTAGAGAAGACTCTCTTTCTAATGCATCTCTGGACCTTAACGCAGAGCTAAACTCCTCTATGGATAGAGTCATTTGAATAGAATCGCTCCTTTCATTGCCTCCCTCATCAGACTGGGGAGTGCAAACAACAAGAACTTGAGTTTGTCCAGCTCCGGCAGCTGCTCTAGTCTGAGGTCTAGCGGCCTTTGGTTTAGGGTCGACATTATGCTCCTCTAATGATCCATGCAGTGCCGGGGTTTGCTCATTCCCCGAAGACTCATCCCTGAGCCTCCTCTTTAGTGCCCTGATCTCATCACGTCTAGCTTTTGGGACCATCGTATCTAAAACATGAGCATTAATGCACCTTGGTTAGCCCCATAAATCAAGAAACAAAATGCAAAATTAATTCAAATGAAGTTGCAGAAGGGTCTACTAAAGCATCTTTACAGGCCATAGTTGGTACTACGAACTGTCAAAAGCTCTCACAAAATAGTGGTTCCAATAATTTTTGTCACTGGAAAAGTCTATGAGACCAATCATGACTTGTAAAATGATTTAGAGTAATAGATTGAGTCGTAGAAGGTTTCATTGTCTGAACTTATTTTAGGCAGGGATCTACCAGACCTTTCTACGAGTTGTAAAGTGTTCTACAACTCGTAGAAGGTCTTGTATGATGGGTACTTAGAAACTTTAAGTTTTTAGAATCTTGTAGAAGGGGCAATTATGACTCGTGGAATGATCCATGGGCCATAAAAGCTACTTGCAGACAAGAAAACTCAGTTACCTGAGTTTTTAAGTCCATCACAATGAACCCCGTATGACTTTTTCAACTTTATTCTAACAACATCAAAGCTAAAAATGCACACACCTACATGATTTTCACACCACAACCAATACCCCAACATGCTATTCAGTGTATATACCCCATTGAAAATAATTAGTCATATTTCCCCAACTATCCCAACCATGTATGAACAATTTCTCAATCAAAATTATGCACCTATGTCATCACCCACCAATTCGCATATAACATCAATTCATCACACATGGTCAGTGATTCAATTGGTGCCAAACATATTATTCAAATCATACTATCAAAGCAATGATACCTAATTCTGTACTTAGAAAAATATTCAAACATGGGC
Organism: Solanum sejunctum; assembly: GCA_025642045.1. Classification (NCBI taxonomy): domain Eukaryota; kingdom Viridiplantae; phylum Streptophyta; class Magnoliopsida; order Solanales; family Solanaceae; genus Solanum; species Solanum sejunctum. Next base: position 7,087 of record JAOTQJ010120931.1, read on the forward strand.
AACCAAAATTCAAATTTCATGCATGGGTTTTGTGTCTAAACTTCCATTCTCAACATAATTCTCAATTCAATCATACAAACATAAACAAATTAAAGGTTTTTAAACCAACCAAAAACTTACCAATTTATGTGATTAATTTGTAGTAGATGAAGAGGGTGAAAAGGCACTAAACCCTAGGTCACCTGAATCCTTGCCGAAAAATGAGAGTACGATCGCCATTGGCTGGGTAGATTTGTACATTAGGTCTAAAATGGGGTCATAATAATTTGACCCCATTATTTATACCTTGACTGGGTCAACTAAAATCTAATAGGCCTAGACTCTACGGCACCCCGATTATAGGGCGTAGAGTATTTTACGACTCGTAAACTGTGGTTTCATAGAACATCCAAATCCTAGATTTTTAAGACTAGGTTTCACAGACCAGTCTATGAGTCACAAAGTTGGTCATAGAAACCTTAACACTTAGAAAAATTTTAGAAAACTTACTTGGGGTCCATGAGCCCCATTAATGACTTGTTGATTTATCTATGGATTATAAAATTAGCTCATGGACTGGAGTGCAAAACTTTTTCTCACTAGAAATCTCTACGAGATGGTATAGGTCATAAAGTATTTTATGACCTGTAGAACCAATAGTAAAGACTTTTCCTGATATTCTTCTTAGCCAAAATTAGTTGACTTACCCTGGTACTTGCATAGAACACACTGTTACCCTATATGCAACTAGCTTGGTGTCCAAAATTATAATAAAAATACAATAAAATAAACTACCTATGAGTTCAAAAGCTGAAAATAGTATCAAAGACCTTAGGTTGCCTCTCAAGTAGCGTTTGATTTATTGTCGTGACATGACTTGGACAAATTGGTTACTTAGACTTTACCAATTGCCCTAACTTTATTCTTCAAATCATCTGGCCATTTTATTGACTGAAAAATATTGAAGACAACCTCTTCATTGTTCAATATGAACCTAAGTTGATTGGCTTCCATATCCACTAGTGATCACACAGTGGAAAGGAACAAAGACTACGGGGAATATGAACTTTTCAACTTTGATCAGCACATCATATAGTATCCCTACTAATTTCTTTATCGTGTGATCCTCCATCATAATCGCATGATCGTTGGAGTAGGGTATTCCTAACTTCTTGTAGACCATAAGGGGTATCAGATTAATGCTAGGACCTAGGTCATATAGTGCCCTTGTAAGCTCTACATCTCCAATGGTGCAGGATATGATGAAAACACCAGGATCTTCTCACTTCTGGACCAAGGACCTCGTAGCAATAACACTGCAATGTTGAAGCTCTTAGGAGAGCTCTTGACTCACAGTTCACTTCTATGTAACCTGCTCTTTCATATACTACGCATGTCGTGGCATTTTATCTAATATCTCAATGAGAAGGATATTGATAAAGAGTTGTTTCAGTATGGAGAGAAAGTGCTTGAACTTGCCTTCCTCCTCCTTCTTTTTGATTCTTTGAGATAAGGAAGGAGAAGACCTAGGAATGGGCTTCAACTTTGTAGTGCATTATCTGCTTCACTTATCCCATCTTTCACAATCATCTCCTACATCTATTTCCTTGGCCGCAACTATCTCCTCTCGAACATCATCCTCATCAACTGGCATAGGAGTATCAATGGTGCTCTTGCCACCCTGAGTAGTAATCGCCATGCACTGCCCTTTAATCTTAGGATTCTAAATTGTGTTGCTAGGTAGTGTATCCCTCTGACGCTAATTTAGTTGAGTCAACACTTGACCAAACTGTTGTTAAGCTATTTGATAGCCATAAAATAAGACTCAATTTTCTGATTAATGCTGGAAATCTCAGATTTCATGTCCCTCAGAGTCTTATCCTATGTCTCAGCTTTCTTCAACAAGGGATCAAATATCTCCTCAATTCTTGGGCTACTTGACTTGTGTTGCGATTATATGGTGGCATATAGGGACTATTTTTGAAGCCATCTCTGCAACCCCAAGTTACATCTCTCTCTGGATCCTTGTTCCTATCGTAATATCCTCCGTGGTTGTCCCTGTAAGCTCTATCTTTGTTAAAGTTCCAACCTTGGTTTCCTTGACCTTGGCACCAATAGTCTTGATTAGACCCTTGGGCATTGGTTTGGAAAACCCCCATTTGATCAGTAACATAACATGTGTCCTCATCATAATAAGGCTCATCATACATGAGTGCACATGAAGGTTAATAAACCACTGCATTGACTCACTCTTGGTTCTGCTTCATCATCACCTCCATACCTATGCAAATTTGTGCAAGCTCTTATATAATTTCTTTATTGATCTTTGCTGGCTCCGAACCAACATTGATAGTACATGAATTTGGTAGATGCTCTGTCTCTCTACCCCTATGCAGTATTAGTTATTACCACTCTTTCCATCCATTCTATAATCCTTGCAAATGGCTGATCTAAGAACATGCCCCCATGATACTATCATCACAAGCTTGCCTGTTCTCATCAAGGGCACGGTAGAAGATATCCACCAAGGCATCATCGAATATCTTATGGTTTGGGATACTCCTCAAGCATTTGGTGAACTGCTCCTGAGTAGCACTGATCAAATCATCATGAAGTTGCTCAAAGTTGTTGATTTGGTCCTTCAATTTGAGCTTCTTCGATCTAGGGAAGTACCTCTCAGGCCTTCTACAAATCTGGCAACTGGTGATCGAACTCTGTCGGAGCTCTGCTAGCCATAATGTTTCATTACCAGTAAGAAACAATGAGAAGACATGAAGTCCCACAGTATCCACAGACAGATTTTGTGTTCCTATTATGCTCTTTCGACGAATGCAACATTGTATAGGTGGCTATAAGGATCCTCCGATGGTAAGCACATAAACAAGCTATGGTTCTACAACATCTGAAGTAACCTACTCGAGACTACAAAGTTTCTGTCTACTAGTAGCAATGCTAACACAATAGCTCTAGTCACCTCCATAGCCATAGGATTTAGCCTATTTTAGTTCCACTGATGAGCATTGGCATTAAAATCCTGTAGCTGTAGAGCAATGTCCTCAAGAGGAGGTGGGTTCTCATGATCAATATTCTCACTCACGTTCCTCTTCAGAGCTGTATTGGCAGTATTATTGGCATTGTCTTAGACCATTCTCCTCAACGTTCTGTGGACCTCTGGGTCAAATAGATTCCAGGGTCTACCTCGACTTCGTGTATTGGGCATACACTACACCTACACCCTACAAAGAAAATGCATAAAATAAGGATTAATACCCAAATCACTATCAATTAAACTAAGTCTACCCGTATTCCCTGACAACGAAGCCAACATCTTGATATCGCCCAAGTTACACATCTTTTTTGAGGATAAAGAGGTCGTTGTCAAGAAACATAACCTAACCAAGGTTAGGGTCGAACCCACAGAGAATACTTAGACTCAAGAGAATTCAATTATTATAATTCGAGTAGTTCACCAACTTACTTCTTTAAAAAGGAGGGGGGGGGGGGGGGGTTTACAATAATCAATGGAAAATTAAAATAAGTAACAAA
>JAOTQJ010120942.1:0-10611 GCA_025642045.1 Solanum sejunctum
TGGTATTGGGCTCCGACCCTTCAATGAAGGTGTTGACCAATACCTCGTTAGCTTGACAATAGTGTGGATAAATGTCACATAGTTTTGAACCTGTTCCATGCCTGGTATAGATTCTCCCCAGCCCTCTGCTTGAAGCTCAGGATTTCACTTCTTAGCTTAGTTGTCTTGCCCAACAAGAACAATTTGGTGAGAAACTTACGGGACAAGTCATCCCAGGATACTATAGAGTTTGGTGGCTCAATTTGTAACCACTTCCCAGCTTTCCCTAATAGTGAAAAGGGGAACAATGTCATCCTCACATAGTCACAATTCACTCCCGTAGGGATGAAAGTATTAGCAATCTCAAGACAATTTTGAAGATGGACCTGCGGATCTTCATGAGGAAGCCCAGTAAAATGTCCAGTAGAGTGTAGCAATTGGACCATGTTCTGTTTGAGCTCCCACTGGCCAGTAGGGTCAGGCTTGACAAACTAGCTAGTGACATTTGTAGTTCTCAGGATTGCTATGTCCCTTACTGGCTTCGGTGTTGGTGGTTCATCAGTAGTAGGTACTATTGGTATGGGTGGATTGTTGTTTGCCATGTTATCTGCAATAAAATCAATCTGCACCTTGTTATCCTCTTGATCCTCCAGCTCAACCAATTCAATTGGTCGTGTTTCAAACAAAAATCCTGCTCTCCTCTTTGATTGACGAAAATAAGAGTCTTGATTTCCAGCTTAGAGCTCAATTTCCTGCAGAAAAACACCGCCAAGATCAAATGTAACAATCATCACAAAACAAGATAACTTTGATAATCAACTAATTGATTTCAAATCCCCGGCAATGGTGCCAAGAACTTGTTGCTTCCTAGAACACACAAGTGTACACGACCTCACAAGTAATATAATGGCCCTAATTAAAGAGTCTGGTTGTCGAACCCAAAGGATTTGATGGAAATTTGTAATTACTCTCGATTATCACGTTTATGGCACTTATAGTAAGAAGAGTTTTGGGGTTGAGTAAAATAAATTAGAAAGAATAAATTGCTAGTAAATTAATCAAATTTTCATAACAAGATATCAATGGATGGATAATTCCAGGGTTGTAACCGTCATGCCTCTGTCTAGTCTTAACAATGTCTACCTATGTCTAGTTTCCTGATTATTGATTCATGAGGTTAAAATTACATGAACTGGATTGCACGCTTCTGTTGGCCAACTGTTATTGACTACTTAACTACAATATTGAGCAGGGATAGATAACTAATAAAAATGCATTAAAGCTATCTTTCCGTATATGAACCAAGCAAGGTGTAAGGGTAATTGTCACGGGTCTCCCTTACACAAATCAAGCTAGTTTCCTAGTATTGAACAAGCTCCCTATGCTATTGTCTTTAATCTAATCCAACATTTCTTGAATCTAGGGTGAACAATGAATTTACTACCTAGTTGGCCAAACTTTAAAGTATAGATAAAAATAACATAGGAATAATCGAAAGAAACAATTCATACATGTCAAAAGTTAAGAACTACACATATTCTATAGCTACACCCTAGAATATGGAGACTTAGCCACTCATGAACGTGGAATACATCATGAATGAAGTGGAAAACATCAAATGTCTAAAGATTAAACTAACTAAAATACAGTGGAATAGTGTTCTCTGTCGCCTCCTACTGCAGTACTTGCGTAAAACAGAATGTAAAAACCTAAAGTCTCAAATAGAGTAATAATAAAAATCCTATAATTTGACTTTTCCACATCAGGTCCACAAGTCCACGATGCAGACCCCTTATATTTTGATTTTTTTGCTGAAATTGCTGACTAGATGATCCTGCACAACTTTTGAACAAGTTCGTGACACGGATCTTGCACATTTTTGGGCTTCGCGCCTTTTACCCATTTTCAGCTTCCATAATCTTGTTCCCAGGTCTGCCAAGTGACTTATTGGTCTTTTGGTTGCTTCTACTAACTTTTATCCTCCGAGATCCAGGATGTGTTCTTTCCTCAAGTCCAGATTTAACTTCGAACTTTCCAATCAAAGCAAAATCCTATAAATACACAACCAAGGCTCACTCATCCCTACGTTAGTAAAATAAGAGAAAATAACACTCAAACACCTAAACTCTATTAATTTGTCCCGAATTAACTCTATTTATGGGCATTATTGGCCAATTAGGCATATAAATACACCTAAGCCTAAGATCAATGGTAAAATGGAGGTTTTCTCCCAAGGGGGAGATGGTGCCTTTAGGTACCAAGGTAGGTTGTGTATGCCTAATGTTGATGACTTAAGGGAGTTGATGTTGAAGAAGGCTCATAATTCATTCTATTCTATTCACCCTAGTTCCACAAAGATGTATAGAGACTTGAGAGAGGTGTATTAGTGGGGTGGTATGAAGAGGGATATTGCCAAGTTCCTACCCGATTGTCACAATTGTCAACAAGTGAAAGCCAAACACCAAAGGTCGGTTGGCCTAGCCCAATACATAGAAATTCCTACTTGGAAGTAGGAAGAGATCAACATGGATTTTTTGGTTGGGTTGCCTAAGACTAGGAGACACTTTGAATCTATTTGGATTGTTGTGGATAGAATGACAAAGTTGGCTCACTTTCTAATTGTCAAAACCACCTTTGATGCCAAATATTATGCCAAATTGTATATTCATGAGTTGGTTCGATTATATGGGGTAGCCTTGTCTATCATTTTGGATCGTGGTGCTCAATTCACTTCTCATTTTTGGAGGTCCTTCCAAAAGGGTCTTGGTACCAAGGTTAATTTAGCATGACTTTTTATCCTCAAACATATGGTCAAGCCGAAAGGACTATCTAAACTCTTGAGGATATTATTAGAGCTTGTGTTTTAGAGTTTAAGGGTAGTTAGGATGAACATCTTCCACTTATTGAGTTCACTTACAACAATAGCTACCACTCAAGCATTGACATGGCTCCCTTTGAAGCTTTATATGGTAGGCGTTGTAGATCCTTGGTTGGATGGTTTTATATGGGCAAGATGGCTTTATTAGGCCCGAATTTGGTTATGGAAGCCTTGGAGAAGGTGATGTTGATAAAGAGAGATTGAAAACAACCCAAAGTAGACAAAAGTCCTACTCTAGTGTAAGAAGAAGAAATATTGAGTTTAAGGTTGGTGATTAGGTTTACTTGAAAGTCTCACCCATGAAGGGTGTGGTCTGGTTTGACAAGAAAGAAAAATTGGGCCCAAGATTTATGGGTCCTTATAGATTTTTGAGGAGAGTTGGTGTGCATAGAGTTGTAGTTGCCTATGGAGATGAATATGGTTCATCCAATCTTCCATGTGTCTATGTTGAGGAAATATGTGAGTGACCCAAGTGCTATAGTGCCCTTAGAGGTGGTGCATGTTGTGGAGGATAATTTTGACCTATGAGGAGGTCCAGGTAGAGATATTGAATAAACAAGTGAAGAGGTTGAGGAACAAAGATGTAGCATCCATCAAGGTCCTTTGTAGAAATTAACAAGTTGAAAGTGCCACATGGGAAGCTGAGGCAGACATGAAAAAATGATACCTATATCTCTTCCACTTAACTCAAGCCGAAGGTAATAACTTAAGTCATATCTATGATTTCAAGTCTTAAGTTTTAGCCCTCATGTCATTTGCATGCATTCATATTTATGGTAATAAGTTTATGGTGATTTTGACATTCACATTGAGATTTTTGAAAATAATGTTTAAGTACATTTGTTGCATTCATGTCGGCCTGAAATCTTTATAATTTCATCTCCTACACATGTTTCTTTGACATTCGGGGACGAATGTTCCCAAAGGAGAGATATTGAAACACCTCTTATATGCTTCGGAATGCCCCATAATCATTATTTTTATATATATATCAAAATCCATACGCGATTTCAAAAATATGACTTTATATTCTCGACCAGGGGCAAAATTGAGTAGGAATTAGGTATAATCAAATTTTATAATACCCTAGCAAAAAATACTTTTCACTAATTTTTCTTATCCAATGTCTGTCTGCGCCTATGCTACAATACGCCTGGGGCATAAACTAGTGTAGTTATTGGTCCACGTCACCCCTGGGGTGTGGGTCAGTGTTATATTTTCCTTCATTTTATTAGTTCACCCAAGGGCATTGAGATCATAGCCCCATGCCCACTTAAACGTGAAATCCCCCATACTTAGCCATTTTTTCAACTCTGTAACTCACAAAACGCTCTCTAAAATCTCTCTAAGACTCTATCAATTCTCTCATTCAATTCTAATGATTTCAAGCTCAATTTTGGAACTCTAGGACTCATTTCAAGCTCTAAGTCTACTTGAAGTCCATTCAAGGAATGCAAGGTTTAAGGTATATGGGATTTCATCCATGGGTCCTTTCACCCACAGAGCCTAACCTTTTTCTGAAATTGCATGTTTTCAAATTGAATTACCTATGGGTATCTCTGATTATGAATTATGAACAAAAATCATGTTGGGGTTTTATCACGTATTGATTGATTAGGCATGAATGTCTATTTCATGCTTATTCTATGAAATGACTTTGTCTATTGAGACTATGCATGTTTTGAGCTATGAAACTATGAACTATTATGAGCTTTTGTGATGGATTTTAAGGTACTCTACATGAGAGTTTTACTATCATGTTGATGGGTTGGTTTGCATTGAGTTTACTCATCTTGTTTTACTCTTGAATTGCATGATTTTGAACAAGTATCATGAACCCACCATGTGTTTGATAAAATGACATAGCAAGAATTCTCAAGTAATTGATGATCTATTACATGATTTATGAGTCAAGTGACTTCATGATGATTAAGAGCTTTCAATCATGTACTGAATTTATTAAAAGTATCTATAATTTTAGAAGTACCAAGTTAAGCCCTATTTTAAGATTTTTACCTCTTGTGAGCCATTCATGTTAAAGCAAGGGTTCATGTATGATTATGATCTTTTCTCATGTTCAGTTAGGCTCATTAATAGAGTCAAATATGTTTATGAGCTACTCAAGTCATGTTCTTACAAGCTATTCATGTTATTATTAAAGTATGATTATTTTAGGTATTCCGTGGGATTTGACTTAGCACCAATTGAGGCTTAAAATGGGGGCTTGACTCAAGGGGTCATTATGTAAAGTTTTTAGTCTCTAATCTATGTGCCACCATAGGATTATGATTATTACCCTTGCTATACTAGTGGATCCATCTAGTTCATGTTATCATGTTTGGTTTGCCTTGGCAAGTAAACCATACTTCATCAGGGTGTAGGGGGTCATGCCCAGTCACTTAAACCGAAAGGGTGTCAAGCCTCGGAGTCCAAGTTTTAGTTGCTTGGTCTATGTCGGTTGAGGTATCTTCCCACATAAGTATGATATATTATGCAAGTTGAATGATTTATAAGCATGTTTAATACAAGCATTGTTCATGCATGCCATATTGAGATTATACATCCATTGCTTATGATTGTGCATTTTGAATATATTGGCTTATGCCTTTATTGCATTGCACTCCTCATACTTAGTGCATTTAAATATACTAATGCATACTCTATGCCTATATGATATTACCATGCAGAGATCGTGACTTTTTTTGATCATCCTCCACATGGCTAATTTGGTACTTCGGAGAAAAGCATTAGTGAGTCCTCAAGTCCGAGGACAATATCTAAGTTACTCTTGCTATGTTGAGGCTTCTTGATGTTGAACACTTGTTATCATGAGGGTGAGCCCGGGAAGTGTCTTGGCTCCCACTCCATTTTAAGTTAGAGGTGTTGTTGGATACTATGTTATGTTTATGCTATGAGCTTGACTCTTTTATACTTTTATGAATATCAAAGACTTCCCTTAGTCCCGCTTTCCTTTTTAATTATATCTTGTTAATGTTTATTTTATTTTCGTGACCAAGGATGTATGAATAATATGCTAAAAGGCTTGTTTGGGGTTTCTTCAAGTTGGATAATTTCAATATCCTCATAGATTTACCATGTTATGATTTTTAATGCTTCCAAGAATATCAAGCTCTCTCCCAAACAATCTATCAAATCTCTTGTCAACTTTTTTCAAGGAAAGCAAGCACATTGCCATCGTTCATTGTGAGCTTGAAAATGGTACCAAATGCCCCAAAGCTAATAATGTGTGTTTCGTTCAATGCCTCTAACTTCTCGATGATATCCTGAGAATAATAAGACAAATCTCTATGAAACATCACTGCGAGACCTGTACCAACATTCACTGCGAGGCCGTTGCCATTATTTCTACCCAGTTTCTTGTAGAGGAAATGGGTGCAGAAACACATTAGCAGCACGAGTAATGGTGCACCTACAGTTGCGAAGGCAATTGCGAGCGTCTCCATTTGGTTGTTCGCTGAAGTATAATAAACTGTTGAAAGACTTTTGGTATCACACACAACATTGACTATGATCATGAAAATTAAAACACACAAGTTGTCCATCTCTGAAAAGTATGCTGAGCGTGTCGGTGCTGGAGCTCCGGTTTATCTTGCTGCTACTGCTGAGGTCCTTGCATTAGCTGGAAATGCATCAAGAAAACTAGGATTGTGCCAAGGTATATTTAGTTGGCTGTGAGGAATGACGAGGAGATGAGCAAACTTCTTGGAGATGTAACTATTGCTAATGGTGGTTCATCGAAAACTGCTGATGAAGATTGAAAAATTCAAGACTTGAAACTTGGTTTCTTAGTTAGGTAGCTATGTTGGTTCTTATCTTGGAATAGTACTTCTCTAGTGTCTACTTCTCTACTGATGTAAATCTTTTTGTTGGTTTCCAGATTGCTAAAGAATACAACTTATTGGACTTACGCTCAAAATATATGAAATGACAATAATGGAGCATTGAGCCTTTTGTACGTAAAATTGCAGCAATGGAACATCCATCACGGAGCAAGAATGTGTATACCTGGATCTAAATACCCAAATGTGCCAGCAATAATGGTTGTGATATCAGAGTCCTCATCCTCCAGGAGTTTGGCCAGTCCAAAATCAGATAATCGATCCATGAAATTTTCATCAAGCAGAATGTGCAGACTGCAATTGGTAACTTACTAAGGCCACAACTATTGCAAATCAACATGAATTATTTCCACATACTTTAGATAACTAAAATGCTTGCAAGTGTCCAATATGAAAGTAGCACTGTGCATTGATTATTTTCTCATATCTGATTTGTATAGTATCAAGTGTTTTTCTTGATATCATTTTCTCATATCTAAATTGTGTAATACCGTGCATCTTTTTGTGAGAATATTATAGCATCATTCATGTTTCTAACTGTTTTTTCATATCCTATTTGCATTGTACCGTGCATCTTTCTAGTTTCTCAAATTTGACTTTACATAGGATCATGCATCTCAGTGGTAACTACTTTCTCATGTATGATTCACATATTATCATTTATTTTTTAATTATTCTATTTTCATATCCAATTTGTATAATATCGTGCATCTTTTCGATGATTATTTTCTAATTTGTGTAGCATCGTGTATCTTTACGGACGACTTTCTCATATCTAAATTGCCTAATACCATACATCTTTTTGATACCATTTACAAGCTTATAATTGACGATGACAATATGTTTGCTTTGAAAAGAATTATTAAAATATTATAAAATGCTTTAGGATATGAGCAAGGAAAATCAGAAAATGAACAACTTGAAGCAGCATTTGAGAAATGGAAGTCGCTTCAACTGTATGGCTCAAGGCTTGCTACTCTGCTCGATATCTCACTTTTTTTCTTTGAGGGTATGATTATTTCAGACCTTGTGTGGTGTAAAGGTTGTATTTAAGTTATAATAAGGATCGAAGAGAAATTATGATTGACCATGCATCTCCCATGATTATAGTCCACCGTGCATCCCGATCTAGTTGCTCAGATCTCTCTATATAGAATATATAAAAAAAATTAATCAAAAAATCCTATTGAATTCAAGAAGACCAACTACAGAAGATCCTCAAAAACAGAAACTAGTATGTATGCAGATTGCATCAAATATCAGCGTTTTACTATTAGAGGCAAAATGTCCAAAATATTTCCATAAAACCCAAGTATACATGACAAATTCATAAAAAACATACATCCTTAGCCTACTATAAGCAGCAGGATAATTGACAATGAAAGAATATCTGACCATGCAGAACGTCATCTAAGCTACCTTATATCAAGAACTTCAATGTTGGAGAACTGCAATATCCTCGCAGATTTACCATGCAACGGTGTTTAATGCTTCCAAGAATATCAAGCTCTCTTGAAAAAAAATCTATCAAGTCCCTCGTTCAACTTAATAACTCTTTTCAAGGCAAACACATTGTCATCGTCCATTGTGAGCTTGAAAATGGTACCAAACGCCCCAAAGCCAATTATGTGTGTTTAGTTCAACACCTCTGACTTTTCGATGATATCCTTAAAAGAGTTAGACAAATCTCCATGAAATATTGCACTGGCTGCACCTGAAAAATTAAGAAATTGGATAATTAATCAAAAGGATAGACAAACTAATAATAACTTAAAAAAGAGTCATTTCTGCGTGAGTTCTCAATGAAGACCTGTACCAATATTCACTGCGAGGCCTTTACCGTTATTTATACCCAGTTTCTTGTAGAGGAAACAATCGTAGAAACACATTAGCACCACAAGTAGTAGTGCACCTACAATTGCGAAGGCAATTACAAGTAGTGTACCATTTGTTTGAAGGCTGAGAAAATGTTGTATGAATTTTGGTATCACACACAACATTGACTTACATGATCATGAAAATTAAAAAACACAAGTTGTCCATCTTTTGTATGAAAAGAAGCATAGAAGAAGAGAGTTTATTCTTTTCATTCTTTCTATTTTCTTATTTTACTTGATGAAGTTTGGATTATATAGGCAGTGCAGTTGGAAAATCAAAAAATGTGGATATGGTGAAAAACATGTAGTTCTGATTGGAGTCTTATATGATCCAAACACTACTCTAGTTTCTTTTTATACATTACACTTGCAAATGTTAATTTCAACTTTTAAAATGTTAATTTCTTTTTATACATTACTCTAGTTTCTTTTCATACGTTAGTAGCACCACTGATATACGCAGAATTTTTTATAAGCAGTGTCCTATTTTAAAATAAAATAAAATAAAATAAATAAAATATTCCAACATTATATTAGAAAATATAATATAAATAAAGCACATTCATGCATATTACTATAGCTTTTTATAATAAATTCTTATTTATTGAAACGTATGCAAAATATTCTCATTAGAATTATACTAAACATTTTTTTTATTCGAGGCATCAAACAATTACTAAAAACATCATCACTTCAATATTTTCACAAATTATTTTGATCAATTTATTAATGAGAAAGAAAACAGAGAAAAAAAATGTTCTTCACAAATAATTAGGAAAGTAAGCATGATCCTTGGTCTAAGTATAATATTACTTAAAATAATATGGTAATTTGGACTAATTGGCATACGTGTTGTTAAAAATAATTTGAAAAGTAAGCAATAACCTTGGTCTAAATATAAGAAATAATGAACAGTTGTAACCTGTGAGGTTCGAGCTCACAACACCTTATAAAAAATTGAAGCGTCCTGCCATTCGAGCTACATCATTACTTGCGATAAGGAGTGTCACTTTAATTTATTTGTCCGTTATTTAACGAAATATTTACGATGAAGCAATATCACGTGACACCCCTTAGCGTAAGGTAAACCCCCCCGAGTAGCACCATGCATCCATTATTTTCTCATATCTGATTTTTATAATACCATGTACTTTTTTAGTGATTATTTTTTCATATCTAATTTGCATATATTGTGCATCTTTTCGTCAGAATATACATAACATCGTGTATCTTTCTGACTATTTTTTATATATCCTATTGGCATGGCACCGTGCATCTTTCTAGTTTCTAGTTTTTCAAATTTGATTTTGCATAGAATCATACATCTCAGTGGTGTCTACTTTCTCATGTATGTACGAAATTATTCTTCATTTGGTGCAACTCCTATATCAGATAGCTTGTCTAGTGCTTCATGAACTCAAAATGTTGATAGTTCTATTTTTATGCATGAATCGTTCTCGAAAAGATCCGTCCCCCTTCTTATGGTTGTTGTTACCTTTATGTAGCTCTTTTTGCAAAGTTTTGTTCCTTGTCTGAATAGATTTGTTGACTGAACTATTAACGTGCCTGATATATATATAAACAATTTATACTAGTATGCATTACATAATGCAGCTTGAAACTACAGATCAAAGGCCATTTCAGAGTCAAGACGTGATACTGGGACCTCAAGTCAAACCAGATAACAACAAATATAGGGCCTTGGAATGCACGGGTCAATTGTTATTTGTTTATGCATTACAATATTGCCACAAGCCTATGGAACAGTTTCTTGTGAATTGTAGGAGTTAATTGCAATTACAGAAAAAACTTCAGTAGTAAGTACACAGTACTGAATTAGAATTAGAATTAAATTGTAACACTCCACACCTTACAATATTGGCACAATGCAAATGAAACATGACATGGTTTGGACAAGTTAGCATTAATTTTCAAAAGTGCTTGAATCTCGCATTAATGGGCTATATGTGCGTCCAGCGCTTAAAAGGGTCGAGTGTATACATGTTTTGTGTCGAAT
>JAOTQJ010120953.1:0-42990 GCA_025642045.1 Solanum sejunctum
TAGGGAGGAGTAAAAAACAAAAATTTAGCATATTATTTTATTGATTTGCTATCATTTTAGCATATGTAAAAATCGATAAATTGAACCAATAATATATAAAACTGAACCGACTAATCCACACCCCTACCCCCAAATGTTTAAAAAAAAAAATTTTCCCTCCCAATAAAAGAATTTAATTTTTAGAAAATTTAAAAATTTTACTCACCCTCACCCACCCCAACTTCTTCCAATAAAAAATTTATTTAGATTATGAATGAGTCACTTTATATCCATGTTTTACCCATATTTAAATGGATAAATATGAGCTTTACCCATTTTCTGTCCATCTCTCATTTAAAATGGGTTGGGTACCCAACTCATTTAGAATGGGTAAATCTGGATAATACCCAAATAATTTATCCATTTTGCCACTTCTAGTTGGTGATACTAGTGCTATTGTGCCTTCGAAAGGTGCTGAGGTTGAGGAGAACTTGCTTTTTGAGGAAGTTCTAGCTGATATCTTTGATGGTCAAGTGGGGAGGCTTCGCACCAAGGATCAGAATATTGAATGTGCTATGTGGGAAGTGGAATCAAGTATAATGCGGCGATACCTCTATCCTTTCCAATCTACTCAAGCCAGTGGTATTAGATTTTTCCTATTCTCAATGGCCCTAAGCATTGACTCTTGAGTCTCATGACATACATGCATGTGCACAAAAATAATTTATTTTATAATTTTTTGAATGATTTGAATACGTTTTGATATGAGTTTTAAAGACTATGATTTTCAAATAATGAATTATGCATTGTGCCTTGTGTTTGGAAGTTTCATGATCTAAGTCAAGCCTTTCAAGCCTTGTTCTTCCACATTCGAGGACAAATGTTCCAAAGGGGGAGATGATGTAATGACCCAGATAATGTACGACTTAAACGGAACTTCAGAATTTTGTTTTGTCCAAAATTTGGACCAAGTGTCATCTCAAGGGAGACCACACGGCCAGTATAAGGTCACACGAGCTGTGTGGCTTCCAACGAAATGATACTTAGCCTTGATTTTTGGGTGTGTGGCCTTGGAGTGGAGTTTTGAGATAAGGCATATCATATTTGGACCCCACATAAGCAGTGTGACACTTCATGGACCGTGTGGAGGGTTGTGTGATGGTCTTGAGCTTGGAACACCAATGTTTGGAGCTAAGTAGTGGGACACGACTACTTCACACGAATTGTGTGAAGGCACATGGGCCGTATGGCCGACCTTATAGCCTCCGAAGTGGAAATATTTTGCTAAGTATAGCTTCACTCTTGATATGAGAGATTTTATTTTGTTTAAGGCAGGGGCCATAGGCAGTGTCATGAACTGTGTGACACCACACAACCTGTGTGGCCCTTCCATGTGGCTCACTTTTGGCTCGAAAATTTTCCAAGTATGAGAATCTCCAAGCTCAAGCAAGGTTAACTTTCAAGCCTTCAAATCAAGCTTATATATGTTGTTTAAGGCCATCATAGGTCTCGTACATCAAGCCAAGTTCAAAGAATTTCGTCGGCTAAGTTTTCACGAGTACCGATAGAAGGGTCAACTTTAAACGGGCATATCTCTTAGCACAAAAAGAAACCCATAACCTATCAAATTAAATTTCGTTAAATTATCTTTCCAATGCATCTAGTTTCACCTCATTTACAGTTTGGACAAAGATGTTATGCCCTTTTTTATTACATCTGTTTGGACTAGACGGGAGGCTTCATATGAAATCTTACATATTAGTAAAAGAAAGTGAGAAAACAATAAGAGGATTTTGGATCTTAAATACATCAATCTACATAAGATATTTAGTTTATGGAAAAAAAACCCTTCCTATGGGATATGTTTTAGAATATGATCCATACTTCAGTCCGTAGAACCTTGTGTCACAAAAGCCAAGTGAAGGAAGACACATGGATTCACTTAGGGTTCGTAGGTCCTTCCATAAAGTGGTTCTAGATTTAGAAAAATTTATGTTCTTCAAGGACACTTTCTACGAAAACTATTGACAGGCCATGATTTCTTATACAGTCCGACTTGGTAACACATAAGTCATCTTCCAGAAATCCTTTAATTTTTCTTTTTCATTGGCCGCCTTCTACAAACCCATATATGACCTATGGTTCCTTCTACAAGCCGTAGATTGTCTCTTAGGACCAAACCTTTAGCAAAATTCTTGTCTTTCAGTTTTCCAAGCTTAAAAACATGAGGGGTGTTACAATTATGCTCATGTGTCTTTAGTTGCCTAGAAGCATAGGCAATGAACTTGCTAGCTTGCATCAACACATGCGCTAAACTAATCCTTAAAGCATCACAATGACAAAAAAAATCCTTCTAATCCTTCTAGTAAAATCAAAATAGGAGTAGATGTAAGTTTGTCCTTTAAAGTTTGAAAGCTCCTTTTGCATTCATCGATCCAAAGGACTTTAGCCTTCTTTTGTGTCACCTTAGTCAAACAGGATGCAATTGAAGAAAATCCTTTAATAAATCTTTGGAAGTATCATGCTAATCCCAAGAAACTCCTAATATCCATTGCAGTCAAGGGCCTAGGCCAGCTTCTCACCACTTCCATTTTCTTAGGATCTACTTTAATTCCTTGACCTAAAACCACATGTCTAAGATATATTACCTCTTTCAATAAAAATATAGATTTGTCAAACTTGGCAAATAACTTTTTCTCTCAAGGTCTTCAATACGACCCTCAAATGCCTTATGTGCTCTTCCTTAATGTGAGAATAGATCAACATGTCATCAATGAATACCACATCAAACATATCAAGATAGGGTTTAAGTACCCTACTCATGAGATCAGTAAATATTGCCAAAGCATTAGTTAGGCCAGAAGATATCACCACAAATTCAAAATGCCCATACCTTCTACAGAAGGCCATTTTAGGAATGTCACATTCCTTATCCTCATTTGATTGTATCCAGACCGAAGATCGATCTTTGAGAAGTCACTAGCCCCTTTCAATTGATCAAATAAGTTATCTATCCTTGGTAAGGGATACTTGTTCTTTACGGTGTCCTATCTAAGTTGCTGCTAGTCGATGCATGTTCTAATTGAGCCATCCTTTTTCCTTACTAACAACACCAATGCACCCCAAGATGACTTTCTAGTCCCTATGAATCTCTTATCTAATAAGTGCCTCAAATGATCCTTTAATTCTTTCAATTCTTCTAGGGCGATACGATTGGGAGAAATGGAGATAGATTGGGTACCGAGGAGGAGTTCTATACCAAAATTTATTTTCCTTTTAAAGAGTTCATCCGAAAAGATATCAAGAAACTCATTAACTACTAAAACCGACTCAATAGAAGGAACTTTGGACTTAACATCCCTAATCCTTATAAAATAATAAATACAACCCATAGCAATTAATTTCTAATCCTTAATACAAGAAATGAACTTATCCTTAACCACCAAATCATGACCTTCCTATTCAAGGATAGGTTCATTAGGAAAATGGAACTTAACCTTATGAGTTCTATGATCAATGGAAGCATGTAACCTATTTGTCCCAAGAATACTATCAAAATCTACCATATCAAGTTCAACAAAATAATAAGGGAAGACTTTATTCAAAATTGACACGGGACAACACCTATAAACTCTTTTAGCAACAATAGACTCACCAATGGGAGTAGACACCAAAAAGGGTTTAGTAATAATTTGGGACTCATGTCAAACCAACTAGCAATGAATAGGTTAATGAAAGAAAAAGTAACACCTGGATCCAATAAAGCATGCACATCATTATAAAAAAAAACTTTTAACATATCGGTGACAAGATCAAATGGCTCATCCACCCTTTGCCTCCCTCGAGGAGCATAAAACTGATTATGATGTGGAGCACCTCCTTATTGATCTCTTTGTACACCTTAATCTCCATGGGCACCATATTCTTGAGGACAACTATTTCTACCTTTTTTGTTTTGAGAATATGGATAATCCAATGGCCTAACTTCTCACATCCAAAGAAAGCACCAATATCTCATAAGCATTCACCAACATGGTTCCTCTCACACCTCAAACACCTAGGAAATTTTGGTCCACCACTACCACCTTGAGCTTATGGTTTGGCACTTTATCATTACCTAACCATTAGTTTGGAACATTTGATGATCCTTGGCCTTGAAATTTGTGGCCTTCTTGAAAATGGTCACTTTCTCCACCCTTAGAACTATGGAACTCACCTTCATATCCATTCCTCTTGGACTCCCCCACCTTCCTCTTTCTAAGTTTCTCTTCCTCAAGTTGTTTGGCATATGCCATGAGCCAAGATATGTATATCTCCCCTATAAGCATGTCGATGCGGTACATTTTATTGACCAGGTAGGATACTCCCAACACAAACTTGTTTATTTTACTGAGGGATAGGCAACCAAGTGAAGATAATACTTTCAAAGCTTTTTGAATTAAATGGATACTCACTCTCACTCATGGAGCATTGTTTAATGTTTATGAATTCTAGCATATTTGTTTGCCTTTGATCAATCAAGAAAAATAGCTTTGAATTCTTTCCAAGGAATAGACTCATCTTCCACCCTCTCTATCTTTGTTTTGGTGAACCATATTCTTGAAATGTATTTAAATTGATAAGCCACTAGTCCTGCTTTCATCTCAGAGCTTACCCCCATGATAGCTAGGACCTTTTACACATTATCGATAAATTCTTGGAGACCTTCCTCCACTTTAGAGATGTGGAAGTGTTATAGATTCATCCTAATAAAATCCCTCACCCTTTATGTTGGAGTAGGAGAAAGAGGAGCTTGGGCCCTTGATTAATTTAGTTAGCCATGGCTTGTGCCAACAATATAATAACATCTTGATATTCAAGATAAGTAGCCCCTTCTTCTTGGGGAGCTTGTGGGGTTGAAGGGGATAGATCCTCCTTGGGAATGGGATCTCTTGGTGGCATTTTTCTTGACTTCATTATCTAGATACACAAAGAGCAATTGTTAGAAAAAGAAGTCAGAATACAAGTCCAAAGGCACGACATGGATCATGAAGAAGTGAGTCATTTCCTAAATTACTTATAGCTTCTTGTTCATAGTTGTGCTTCAAAATTATAAACAAGACATTATTGGCATGATATGTAGGATTTTGGAGGACTATTGTAATGATCCAAAACTAGTCCTACTTCCAACATGGTGAATAAAGAACCCAATGGTGCCCCAAATAAGCCTCAGAGCATACGCAAGCACATCCTTGGTTATGAATCATAATTAAATCATCATCAAATAGTACTGAAGGGATTTGCGACTTAGGAGGTACTCTATGTGTAAAAAGGTAAGGAATCTCTAAGGTAAGGGAACATGGGACACAATTATGGGAAGTGGGACTTAGGAAATTCACTACCTTGCTAATAACATCATAAATAACAATATACATGGGTGATAAAAGACTAAGGAAAAGTCTCCATAAATACAAGAACGTCGCATGGTTCATACATGACATATTATCCAATAATACCTCTACTCATTGATGAAACGGGGGCCAAGACTTGCCCTGGGCTCATCCTCAAAGGTAAAGTAGGATAAGTAACAAGGACTTAATCATAATCAATCTAGATAGAAATCGATATGACACTCGAACTAGATGACTCACAACAAGCAATGATCTTCGCACGTTGAACTAGCTACGAGGAGATGGATAGGGAAGAGCTTCGATACCTATATGGTTAGATCAAGTAGGAAAAAAATATGCATTAGTATTTTGAATGTATTAAATATGCGGGATATAATGCAACAAGAAATTCGTAAGCCATAATAGACAAGTGTATAATCATAGTAAGGTAATAAGCTCATTATGAAGTGAATGATCAATGCCTTAGTTAAAACATGCATGGAAGGTACAACATAATTTCATAGCATATCATATACTTATGTGGGAGGATACCTTAACCAACACTAAGACCATGTGAACTATTACATGCAATCCTGATATTGTCGCCACACCGAAAATGAATAATCTACTTGACAAGGTAGACTTTACCTCCTCTTATGATGACTAATATTTTGGAGAGTGCCTTACAACCACCTTATGTGAACGTAACCATTTCGATAAATACATTAGATGAACCTTACTGGAACTTACCCATTTCAATGAACAATTTACATGGATCTTATGGATATGGAAATTTATCCATTTTGGTGAATAATGCAATATGAGCTATCCATTAGCTAATCATAGACCAATGGTGGCAACATAATTAAGGGACAGTGAAATTCTACCAACTTCCTCTCGGTACTAAGTCAACATCCCAGTAAATACATAAATCATAATCATAATCATAACATACATAATCTGAAAAATTATAGTATCATAATAGGACTAGCTTATTAAAATCATTACTCCTTCAAGTGACCCTTTATCTTTCACAAGAGGGTGCATCACAGTATCAGAAAGGACTTCATAATCTTTCATAGTTTCATAGAATTTCTATATATTCATAACGTACTTGTTAGTCCTTAATCATTTATAATATTCATGAACCTCATAACTTGTAATAAAACCTTTAATCAATATAATATGCTTGATCCATATAATCTTAGTTTTAAAATATGATGGGTCTATGCATAGGGACTAAAAATTATGAAATTCAAGAGTAATTTGCATAAATGTGGTAAAACCTGATCATTTGGAACCATTCAACACAACCCACTTAAATTATTGTAAGACTCTAGTAAGGGCATAATGTAAAAAAGTCTTAAACCATAAATCTTATAGTATCATAACATACATATCCTAAATGTCATAAAGTAATTCATAATATCAATCCTTGAAAGAATTTCATGCATTTCAAATCAATAATTGATAATTTTCAGCATAAATCATGTATATAAAGAGTAATAGAAAGTACCCATAAGGAAATCAACATTGAAATACATAGTTTGAATTGGAAAGGGTTTTGGACTCTTTGAGTGGAAGGACGCATGGATGAAGAAACTCATAGACCTTAATGTTCTTGAGAAAGGTTGAAGAAATTTGAAGAAGATTGGGAATCATCTTGAAGCTTGGCCTTTAATGGAGGAGCTTGGAACCCAAGAATTTTTGAAGAATTTGGAAGAGAAGTCTTAGGAGGTTTTTAGAGGATTATATGAGTTCTGGTATATGTAATAGGTCCAAAATGAGGAGAATTTTAGTGAATTTCCATCTATAAGTATTTAGGAATTTGTCCCAATTGCCCTTTCTTAAATATGAAATTTTTCAAAAAAAAATTATATTATGGGGGAACACTAGTGCTGCTGACTTGTTTCAGTGTAGGTCATTTTTAAGTGAAGTTTAGTTTTCTGCTAACTTAACTCTGGGATGAGTTTCAGTCATTTTTGTACTAAATAAATCCTCTCTGCAATGCAGAGATGTCATGGAGGCCTCTATAAAGTGTGAAAAATTATGAAAAACTATTTTTTGATAAAGATAAACTAAAAATTGGACGAGACCATTTTTCCAAACAATTTTGCCCTCGATCATGAAGCAGACTTCGGATTTGCCAAAACGAACAGAGATAATGCATTTTGTAATACATCCATTATAATGGCATTCCAAAGCATTTTGGGAGGTCTTACAGGTATTTGCTTGTCGCTCTAGCTTACTCTTAAGCCTGTCGGACATTACTATTGGTTTTGTCTATTTGAGAGACAATACTATTGTGACTTGTATCTTTTCTTCCTTATTCTTATGTAATAGATCCTTATACCTTCTGACAACAGGTTCTAGGATCGTTTCTAGTTTGGATTATGTATTTATGACTAAAAGTCTTATTGTTCGTATTATTATCTTAATTTAATTTTTTCATTATCTTGTATCATGTTATTGTAATTTGCTTAGGCTAACTTATCTCGGTGGGATAAAGACAAGTGTCATCACCTTCGAAATTGGGTCGTAACAATCTCAACCTTAAGGAGATCTCCATTATTCAAACATGGGTGCTTGCAACACACTACCTCCCATGCATTATGTGTTAAAGAATATGTGAGTATTTTCAGATCTATTAACTTGATACCTATCCTCAACAATGTCTGCAAATGTTGCAGGTTTGTGGAACCATAATGGCAAAACATTGTTGATGCTCGCAAATTATTTCAACATGTGAACGAGGATAATCTCCACAATTTGGCCCTTCTACAAGGAAAAGAGTTGCATATTGATGATAGTACTAAATTATCTTATGTCTATAGTGATTTCCTCATAAGCCTAGTAAGTTGAGGGCCTTTGACTCATCCGAGGCTTCTAGTTCATCAAAACTAATATCTTCAATGCCCATTTATATTCTTTTCTAAATATTTGAATTTTAGTTATATGAACATATGGACATTATGAAGATGATAGAGATCAAAGACAGCCAAAACTTTTGGAGTAGTAAGCAAAAGATAACTTGAGAAACACTGAATAAACTTAGTAGATCATAAAAAGGACTTATTATTACTGAAAGTAACATTTTTCAGTCCCCGAATCCATTGTAATTTGGCAATACAAAATAAATGTAGGCATGTTTCCACATTAATTCAGCAAAAACGTTAGTCACATCGCTAAGTGTCGTAGTATCCTCAAGGAAAAACTCAAATCTTGAAACTCAATTGGCGATTAAAGTAACAATTGTGGTTGTCGATCCATTCGATGAGCCCAATTCAATTTTCCAATCTGATTCAAAGGAAAATTTTATGAAAAGTTTCCTGAACATATAAATAGCTCTTTGAAGAAATTTTTTTTTTTACCATTCTGAATTTTGAGTACTTTATCTTTTTTACATGATGTAGTGAAAGTTCTAGGATAAATAAAGGTGTATTTTTTTTATCTTATCAATACATTTCATTGAGAAACTGCAGTTTTGATGATGGACCAAGAATATGAAACAAGTTGATAAGTTAGGTTTGTTCATGCTGTTTCTCAGAAAGGTTCAGACATGTCAGAAAATATTGTGGAATGGATAAAGTCTCTTGGGATAAGTTCTGAAGAAGTATAGTTGAACAAGAACACCTGAGAAAAAGATTGACACAATGGAGTTCTATCAGATATAAAACTTTATGACAAGAAGAGTTTATGTGTATGAGGATTTTAACATCCCGAAGAACTCTTTGTGAAAATGATTAAATAGAAGAAAAGGCTAAGAATAAGGCATTGAGTTAAAAAGGCAAAAAGACAGTTATGAGAGTCAAGAGTGTTGATCAGTGAGGAAACACTTAGGAGATCTGTTTCTTTGTTAAGTTTGAGTCTATAAATTTTTCTTTCTTGTTGAGTCTTGATGTACTCCAAAGTTCAGTGATCTATAAACTGAAGTAAGGAAAAGTCTTCAAGTTGAGGGCAATTCGAAGACTCGGCAACATAAATGGTGAGAGGCTTGTGTGTAGTTAGGATTTGTTGAAGTTTGCTATTTCTTAGGTTACTGGGGACTTGTAATCTTTTTTGTTAGGCTCATATTGTTTTAGTAAAGTTGGGAAAAATCCTATAGGGGTACAAGTCATGATTTTTCTTGTTATGTGAGCCGGGTATTTCCACATAAAAATTCTGTGATCATTTTCATTTATTTCTCTGAAAAACATTTGCTAACCTGGTTCAACAATTAATCCACAGGTCATGCATGAAACGATCCTCATGAGCTTCGAAAAGTCCCATAATCATAATTTGCATATATCTCAAAATTCGTGCGTGATTTCAAAAATTCGACTTCATATTATTGATCAAGGCACAAAATTGAGTGAAAAATTGGTATAACTCAAATTTTAGAAGACCTGTGATGAAATTTTTTTTTACTAATTTTTGATTTTCAGAGAGCCTATGCGTCCAGGCCACGACGCGCCTGGCATGCACAGTAGTGTTTTTGGTAAGGCACACCTGGTCCACATCACGCTTAGGGCGTAGACCAATGTAAGATTTTCCTTGGATTTTCTCATTTGCCCAAAGGCATTGGGGCCATAGCCTCATGCCCATTTAAACGTGAAATCTCTCATACTTAGTCATTTTCAACTCTATATCACTCAAAACTCTCTCCAAGACTTTAACAAATTTCTCATTCAAATTCAAGAGTTTCAAGCTTAACTTTGGAACTCAAGGATTCAATCCAAACTTCAAGTTTCCTTTAAGTTCATCATCCATTGGGTCCTTTCACCCATGGAGCCCAACATTCCCTTTTTATGAAAATTGCATGTTTTCAAGTTGTACTACCAATGGATATCTCTTATCATGGATTATGAACATAAATTATGTTAGGATTTTATGAAATATTGATTGATTACGCATGATTATCTAATTCAAGCTTATACCATGAATTGATTTTGTCCATTGAGTCTATGCATGTTTTGAGCTATGAAACAATGAACTATTACAAGCTTTTGTCATCCCTATATGAGGGTTTTACTACAAGATTGGTGTGTTGATTTTAAATTGATTTACTCATTTTTTTATGCTCTTATGTTGGATGATTTAGAACAAGTATCATATGCCCACCAGTTGGTTGATGAAATTACATGACCAGAATTGTCAAGTCATTTACATGATTTACAAGTTAAGTGACTTCAAGATGATTAAGAACTTACAAACATGTGTTGAATTCATGAAAAGTATCTTTGATTTTATAAGTATCAAGTTAATCCCTATTTAAGGATTTTTACTTCTTGTAAGCCATTCATGTTAAAGCAAGGGTTCATGTATGATTATGAACTATTTGCATGTTCACGTTAGGCTCACTAATAGAGGTCAAGTATGTTCAAGAGCTACTCAAGTCATGATTATCACATTTCTTACAAGTTACACAAGTGAAACAACCCCCAAAAGTGCCCAAAATCATGCCTAGGAATACCTAAAATTTTAACTTCTATATATCTAAAATTTCATTCATTGTTTCTAAAATCTGACTTCATATTTGTGATTAGGGGGTCAAAATTAGGTGAGAAAGGGTGTATCCTCAATTTAGGGTCGAAAGAATAGCAATTATAAATTTTTTAGGGATAATTTCCAATGAGATGTTTACGATGCTTCCGCAATGCGCCTTGGGCGCGCTTTAGTACAAATCCCTCTCCACATCCTCTGTACGATGCTGAGATGTATTTTTTGCATGGCAGGTTTTTTTATGTGGCCCAAAATATTCTAATTGTTGGGCCCAATTTTTCCAAATGTGTTTTTATCTATGTTTAGTCAAATTTCACCCTTATATCATCCTAAACATTTTTCAATACTCCCCAAAACACTTAGCTATATTTTTACTCCAAAATTCAAGACTTGAAACCCTCATCTAGATTTAAGGATTCTCTTCAAGCTTCAAGTCTTCATTGTGAACCTTCACTAACAGCTTCTCCAAAGCTATGGTATGTGGTATTGAACCATTGGGTCTATTAAACCATTGGGTCCTTTCACCTATGGTGGCTAGGCCTCCTTTTTACTAATATTGCATGATTTAAAGTTGATTTAATATGTGGGTCTTGTATATTAACAAATTTACTGCACATGATTTTAGTTCATGAAAGTATTGTTGTTTTAGCATGTTTTGAGCTCTAAATCGTTGTTCTAATATTGGACTTAATGAGGGGTTTTGATGTAAACATCTTGGGGGTGCCGCAAGGTGTTGATTGATAGTTTTACTATAGATTTTCTTACATGATTTCATCTCTAAATTATAGGGTCTTTTACCCCTATTACACCCCCAAGGTGTTTGATAAAATGTCTGATTATGGTTTCATGAGGAAATGAAGGTCCAAAGCATGAGAGATGATATGAATGATGTTATGATGATGAAATGATCTTATGTATATGATTATTCCTATATGAAATATTCCACTAAAGCCAATGATAAATCCTATATAAACTGTTGCATTGGACCATGCCCAATGTGGGGGAAAAGAGCCCGAGTAACCATGATTGGGGTTTATACTCATCAACCATGCAAGGGATTTATGATTCATCACCATGTTGGCAAGGTGTGATTAAAATCAACTATGTGAGGGGTTTATACCCCACAACCACCAAGGGGTTTATACCTTGAATAACTAGCTTGGTCTCTTCTACACATATAATATTCTATATGATTTTGGATTATTTAAGCATGTTTTACTTGTGCATTGATCATGCATGTCATATTGCTATATTATGCCTATAGCTTATTGTTATGCATGTTGAATATGAAGCTTATCTCTTGTTGCATTGCATTCTACATACTTAGTACATTCAAATGCACTAACGCATACCCTTGCCTACATGATATCACCATGTAGGAACTGATGCCCAAGTTGATCATACTCCTCCTCCTCATGGCTAGATGGTGCTATTCCAAGCTTGTTGGTAAGTCCTCCATTTTACGGACTTTGTTTTATGTTTACCTCTTATCTATGTATTGAGACTCTATCTTATGTTCTACTTGCTTATGAGGGTAAGCCTGGTTACTTCTTGGCCGCCACTCTATTAATGTATTTAGAGGTATTTGTTGGACAATTTATGTATCTATGATTTGAGCTTAGACTCTTTATCTCTTAATGGTGATATTTTGCAAGTTATCCCTTAGTCCCTTTCCCCTTATTCTTACTTTTTGGCTTTTTACATGCTTTCGCGACCAAGGATGTGTAATGACAAGTTAAGAGGATTGTTTGGGGTTCCTTCGGTTTCTTCATTTGTAGTGTCACATCTAGTCCCTAGGCTTGGGTCATGAAAAACTTGGTATGATAGCACTAAGTTGCTAAATCCCCATAGCCCAACACACCAGAACAATTAGAGTCCTATTCATAGTTGTGAAGTGTGCCATGACTATGAATAGGAGGCTATGAGACATTTTAAGAAATGTTGCCCTTCTTCATCTTCCAAGTCGTGCTATAGAGTTGTGATAAGATTTCTCCTCTAGCGATTGTTCTTTGCTATGATTGATCAAGTTGAATACCAGAGGAAGAAGGGCCCAAACTCCCCAGGAGCAACTTACCAATGGTAAGCTACGGGATGCTCTTACTATGCTTGCCCATGTGATGGCCAACCAAGTCCAACAAGGAGCCCAAAACCCTCATTCTAATACCTCAGGAGCTAGAGTAAGAGACTTCATAAAGATGAATCCTCCGGCTTTTCATGGGTCAAAAGTGAATGAAGATCCATAAGAGTTTATTGATGAGGTCCACAAAATCCTGTCTTTCATGGGTCTTGGGCCAAATGAGATGGTAGAGTTGGCAGCCTACCAACTCAAAGGGGTGGCCCAAATTTGGTTTGATCAATGGAAGGGTTAGAAAGGTAATGGCTATTTGGTGCTTTGGGTAGAATTCAAATTGTCCTTCCCCAATTGATTCTTACCTCTTGAGCTTAGGAAAGCAAAGTTGGTTGAGTTTTATGAAATTTAAACAAGTTGTTATGAGTATGAGGGAGTATGGCCTCAAATTTAATCAACTTTAAAAGTATTCTCCTCACTTAGTGGCCAATCCTAGGTCAAGGATGAATAAGATTGTTATGAGAGTCTCCGACTTGGTAAGTGAAGAATGCCAATCCATCTTGATTATTAGTGATATGGATTCATCTCAGTTGATGACCTATGCTGAGCAAATGGAAGAGGAGAAATTTAGAAAGAGGAGGGGCCATGAGGCCAAATAGAGCCCGATTTGAGAGCATGTTCCACAAGGGCGCTAGATTTTGTCAAGGCCAAGGGCCTTATCATGCTACTAATAGTGGGTTTGCCAATGATTTCCCTAGACGATAAGGTGCTTGTGGAATAGTTCCTAATGATGTGTGCCCTAAATGTGCAAAAAGCCATGAAGGCCAATATTTGAGGGGTTCTAATGTTTGCTATGAATTTGGGGAGCTTGGTCACAAGAAAGTAGATTGTTTAAGAAATCATGGCAATGTCTGGGGTTCTAATGTTGTCCTATTTGGTAGAGGTGGTCCTCAAGGTGTTGCCCCAAGGTATAATCGATTCTATGCACTACATGAGAGGCAAGGGGTTAGCGAAGCCCCCAATGTTGTTAGCGGTATGTTGAAAATCTTTGATCTTGATAAATATGCTTTGACTGATCCAGGTCCACCCTTTCCTTTGTAACCTCTTTGTTGCTAAAAAGTTTTATGTTAAGTCGGAGTTGTTGCATGAGTTATATGAGGTGTCTACTTCTATTGGTGCATCTGTTGTTGCTAAGAGGCTATATAGAAATTGTCCGCTTTACATCTTTCATAAGATCTTACCTTCTGATCTTGTTGAACTAGATATGGTTGATTTTGGTGTTATTCTTGGGATGGATTGGTTGCATGTTTGCTGTGGTTCTATTGATTGTAGAACCCATAGGGTCAAGTCTCAATTCCTAAATGAACCTGTCCTTGAATGGGAAAGCCATGATGTGGTAGTGAGGGGTAGGTTCATCTCATGAATTAAAGCCCATAGGTTGATTTCCAAGGGGTGCTCGTATTATCTTGTGAGGATCAAAGATGTGGAGTCCAAAGTCCCTTCTATTGAATTAGTCCCAATTGTAAATGAGTTTCTTGATGTCTTCCTAAATGACCTTCCCGGTGTCCCTCCCAAAAGAGAGATAGATTTAGGGATAGATCTTTTTCCCGATACTCAACCTATCTCCATCCCCCTGCCCAACGGAATTGAAAAATTTATTGGAAAAAGGGATTTATTAGTCCTAGCCAATCAACTTGGGTTGCATGGGTGTTATTTGTAAAGAAGAAAGATGGGTCACTTAGTATGTGAATTGACTACCGGTAACTCAATAGGGTCACTATAAAGAATAGATATCCTCTTCCAATGATTGATGACCTATTTGACTAATTGCAAGGGGCTAGCTTTTTCTCTAAGATTGATCTTTGGTCTGGGTACCATCAAGTGACGGTGAAGGAGTATGATATACCCAAGATGGCCTTCCAGACTAGATATGGGCATTATGAATTTGTGGTGATGTCCTTTGGATTGACTAATGCACTGGATATTTTCATGGACCTAATGAATACGGTTTTCAAACCATATCTTGATTCCTTTGTTGTGGTCTTCATTGATGATATTTTGATCTATTCCCATAGTGGGGAATTGTATATGGGCCATTTGTGTGTCATGTTACAAAGATTGAGGGAGGACAGATTGTATGCTAAATATGACAAGTGTGAATTTTGTTTGAAGGAGGTTGCATTCTTAGGTCATGTGGTTTCGAGGGATGGTGTAAAAGTGGATCCTAAGAAAACTGATATGATTAGGAATTGGCCTAGACCATTGATCTCATTAGATATTAGGAGCTTCTTGGGCCTTGCGGGTTACTATAGAAGATTTGTGAATGGGTTCTCCTCTACTGCTTCTCCTATGAAAAAATTAACTCAAAAGAAGGTGAAGTTTGTATGGACCAATGAATGTGACAAAAGTTTCCAAACATTGAATGATAGACCTGCGTCCGCTCCTATATTGTCACTATCAGATGAGCTTGAGATGTTTTGTGGTGTATTGTGATGCATCTAGAGTTGGTTTAGGTTGTGTACAAATGCAAAATGGTAATATCATAGACTATGTTTCTAGACAACTCAAGGTGCATGAAAAGAACTACCCTACCATGATCTTGAATTGGACGCTATGATGTTTTCATTAAAGATTTTGCATCATTATTTGTATGGGGGTGTATGTTGATGTCTTCACCAATCATAAGAGCCTTCAATATGATGTCTTAACCGATCATAATAGCCTTCAATATGTCTTTACTAAAAAAGATCTTAACCTAAGACCAAAAAGGTGGCTAGAACTCCTTAAGGCCTATGAAATGAGTGTGCATTTCCATTTGGGTAAGGCAAATGTTGTGGCAGATTCTTTGAGTCAGGTGTCTATGGGTAGCCTAGCTTATATAGATGTCGGTAATGGGGATATGGCTAGAGAGGTGCATATATTGGCTAGATTGGGATGAGGCTAGAAGATATGAGTAGTGCTATTGTTGTTGATAATGGTTCCAAATCTTCTTTGATTGATAAGGTGATAGCAAAACAAGACCTAGACTCCTCTTTGCTTGAATTAAAGGCCTTGGTGAAAGAGGGAAAAATAGAGGTTTTCTCCTAAGGGGGAGATGGGACCTTTAGATACCAAGGTAGGTAATGTGTGCCATGTATTGATGGGTTGAGGGGCAGAATTCTTGATGAAGCCCATAATTCCTCTTATTCTATCCACCCTGGCTTCACAAAATATATAGAGACTTGAGAGATATGTATTGGTGGGGAAACATGAATAGGGACATTGCTAAATTTGTTTCCGGTTGCCATAGTTGCCAACAAGTCAAGGCCATGAACCAAAGGCCTGGTTGCCTAACCCAAGACATAGAGATTCCCACTTGTGAGTAGGAGGTCATTAACATGGATTTTGTGGTTGGGTTGCCTAAGACAAGAAAATGTTTTCATTCCATATGGATAATGGTTGATAGGATGACGAAATCGGCTAACTTTCTACCAGTCAAGACTACATATGGGGCTAAAAAGTACGCAATGTTATACATCCATCAGTTAGTGAGGTTACATGGGGTTCCTTTATCAATCATATCGGATCAGGGTGCATAATTTACTTCACACTTTTGGAGATCTTTTTAAAGGGGTCCCCATACCAAACTTCAAGTTAGTATGGCCTTCCACCCTTAGACATACGGCCAAGCCTAAAGTAAAATTCAAAAATTTGAGGATATGCTTAGGACTTATGTATTTGAGCTTAAAGTTAGTTTCGATGACAAACTTTCATTGATTGAGTTTTCCCACAACAATAGCTATCACTCTAGCATCGATATGGCTCCATTTGAGTCTCTTTGTGGGAGATGTCATAGATCATCAATGGGTTGGTTTGAGGTTGGAGAAGTGGATTTATTAGAGCCAGATTTGGTTATGGAAGCTCTTGAGAAAGTTAATATGATTAGGGAAAGGTTAAGGACATCCCAAAGTTGTTGAGAAAATACGTTGTTGATCCTAATGCCATTTCACCTCTTGATGTTGTGGGTGATATAGAGGATAACTTAACTTATAAGGAGATCTAAGTTCAGATCTTGGATAGACAAGTAAAGAGATTGAGGAACAAAGAAGTAGCATCCGTTAAGGTCCTTTGGAGGAACCAACAAGTCAAAAGTGCTACTTGGGAGGTGGAAGCGGACTTCGAAAAGTGGTATCCTTATCTTTTCCACTCCACTCAAGCCTAAGTTACAAATCCTAAGTCTCATATATGATTTCAAGTTCTCTATTTCAGTCCATATGTCATTCATATGCATTTGTGTTTAAGTTTGTCAACTTATGACGATTTTAGACTTACATTGAGGATATGAAAATGGAGTTTTACATGTTATGTTACATAATCATTAGAGCTAATCTGTTCATGATCACTCTTATCTTGTACATCTCTTTTACATTCAGGACGAATATTCCCGAGGGAGAGATATTGAAACGACCTCAAAAAGTGCCCAAAAATGTGCCTTAGAACCCAGAATTTTAATTTCCATATATTTAAAAATTTGATCATTATTTTGAAAACTAGACTTCATATTTATGCTGAGGGGTCAAAATTAGGTGAAAAAAGGTCTAACCTCAATTTAGGGGTGAAAGAATAGCAATTATAAATTTTTTAGGGACGATTTCCAGTGAGGTGTTTGCGATGTTTCCGCGATGCGCCTTGGGTGTGCTTTAGTACAAATCCATCTCTACGTCCTCTCTATGATGTAGAGATATGTTTTTTGCCTGGCAGTTTTTCTTGTAAGGCCCAAAATATTCTAAGTGTTGGGCCCAATTTTTCCAAATGTGTTTTATCTATATTTAGTCAAATTTGACCCTCATATCAATCTGAACATTTCCCAATACTCCCCAAAACACTTATATATTTTCACTCCAAAATTTAATACTCAAAACCCTCAACCAGATTTTAGGATTCTCTTTAAGGTTTAAGTTCCTATTGTAAACCTTCACCAAGAACTTCTCCAAAGCTAAGATATGTGGTATTAAAAAATTGGGTCCTTTCTCCCATGGTGTCTAATCCTTCTTTTTGCTAATATTGCATGATTTAAAGTTGATTTTACATGTAGGTCTTGTATATTAAGAAATTGACTTCATAGTGATTTTTGTTCCTGAAAGTATTGTTGTTTTAGCATGTTTTGAGCTCTAAATCTTGGTTATACTGTTGGATTTGATGAGGAATTTTGATGTTAATATCTTAGGGGTGCTGCAATCTGTTGATTGATGGTTTTACTAAAGATTTTCTTGCATGATTTCATCTCTAAATTGCATGTTCTTTTACCTCCATTACACATCCCCAAGGTGCTTGATAAAATGTCCGATTATGGTTTTATGAGAAAATAAAGGTCCAAAGCATGAGATATGATATGAATGATATTATTATGATGAAATGATCTTATGTATGTGATTGTTCCTATATGAAATATTGCACTAGAGCCTATGATAAATCCTATATAAAGTATTGTATTAGACTGCCCGATTCGGGGGGACAAGAGCTCGGGTAACCATGTTGGGGGTTTATACTCATCAACCATGCGAAGGGTTTATACTTTGTCACCATGTTGGTAAGGTGTAATTACCATCAACCATGTGATAGGCTTATATCACACAACCGCCATGGGGTTTATACCTCGAATAGCTAGCTTGATCTCTTCTACACATATGATATTCTATATGAGTATGGGTTACTTAAGCCTGTTTTGCTTATGCATTGATCATCCATGTCATATTGCTATATCATGCCTATTTCCTATTGTTATGCATATTTACTATGAAGCTTATCTCTTGTTGCATTGCATACCTATACTTAGTATATTTAAATGTACTAACGCATACTCTTGCCTACATGATATCACCATATAGGTACCGATGCCCAAGTTGATCATCCTCCTCCTCTTCGTGGATAGATGATGCTAGTCCAAGCTTATTGGTGAGTCCTCCATTTTGGGGACTTTGTTTTATGTTTACCTCTTATCTATGTATTGAGAAACTATCTTATATTCTACTTCCTTATGAAGGTGAGCCTGGTTACTTTATCTTAGCCGCCGCTCTATCTATGTACTTAGAGGTGTTTGTTGGACAAGTTATATATCTATTATTTGAGCTTAGATTCTTTATCTCTTGATGGTGATGTTTTACAAGCTATGCCTTAGTACCTTGCCCCTTATTCTTACTCTATGCCTTTTTATATGCTTCCGTGACCAACGATGTGTAATGATAAGTTAAGGGGCTTGTTTGGGGTTCCTTCGAGTTCCCTATTTACCGTGTTACGTCTAGGCCCTAGGTTTGGGTCATGACAAATAAGTTATGATTATTTCAAGTATTATGTGGGATTAGACCTAGCACTAATTGAGGCTTAAGATGGAGGCTCGACACAAGGTGTCCTTATATAAAGTCTTTAGTCTCTAAACTATGTGCCATAATAGGATTATATATTACAAGATATATTAGTGGATCCATCTAGTGCATATTCACAGGTTTTATCATGTTTAGCTTACTTGGCAAGTAGATCATACTTCGCTGAGGGGTGTCATGCCTAACCACCTTTACCGAGGGGGTGCCATGCCTTGGATTATAAGTTGTAGCTACTTGGTCTATATCAGTTAAGGTATCCCCCCACATATGTATATTATCATACATAAGTTAAATGTTTTATATGCATGTTTCATTATAAGCATTGATCATTTATGCCATATTGAGATTATATCCATTGCCTATATGCATGTATTTTTAATATGATGGCTTACATCTTTGTTGCATTACATCCCGCATACTTAGTGTATTCAAATGTAGTAATGCATACTCTATGCCTATATGATATCACCATGCAGGAATCGGAGCTCCTTTTTGATCCTCCTCCTCCATGTAGCTAGTTTGGTTCTTTACAGAAAGCTTGGTGAGTCCTCAACCCAGAGGACGATATGTATTTTAGTCATGCTATGTTGAGACTTATTTCTTATGTTGAATACTTGTTACTATGAGGGTGAGACTCGGGGAGTGTCTTGGCCCCCGCTTCATTCTTAAGTAAGGGTGTTGTTGGATACTATGGTTGTATATGCTTATGAGTTCGACTCTCCTTTTATATCAATGTTAATGAAAGACTTTCCCTTAGTCTTATTTCCCCTTTTGAATATTCAACTCTTGTTATTGTTTATTTTTCTTCTGCAATAAAGGATGTGTACATGATATGCTAAGAGGGTTGTTTGGGTTGTCTCCGGACTTCTCATTCGCCATGTAGTGTCTAGGCCGTGGTCTTGGCTTGTGACAAACTTGGTATCAGAGCACTCGATTGTTAGTGATCCTTGGACATCCAACACTTCGTGTTGATTAATGTCTTATTTATGATTGTGAAGCATACCATAATTATGAATAGAAGGCTATGAGGCATTTTAGGGAATGTTTTACGTCTTCATGATCTATGTCATGCTGTAGAGCTATGTCTCGTAAGGCTTATTACTGATTCCTAACCATTATATTTCAGAATATGTCTCAAGTCATTCAGAATTGTGGATAGGATGG
This sequence comes from Solanum sejunctum, assembly GCA_025642045.1. Classification (NCBI taxonomy): domain Eukaryota; kingdom Viridiplantae; phylum Streptophyta; class Magnoliopsida; order Solanales; family Solanaceae; genus Solanum; species Solanum sejunctum. The sequence continues at coordinate 20,421 of JAOTQJ010120953.1, forward strand.
TAACGATGAAATATCAAATGCATAAGTTTGCAATGCTCTATGGTTATTGGCCAAGGTTGTAACCGCTCAACTCAACCTATTGGTGGGTGCCCCTGAGACCTCATATGACTAGAGAGGGAAAAGAAAGTCTAAGAGAGTGAAAGTTGAGTGTGCTTTATCTTTTATTAGCCTACTGGTGCCCAAGTACAAAAAGAAAAATATCCCTTTTGCCAATTGTCAAGGGTGTGGGAAGAAGCATTCTGGAAAGTGTTTGGTCGGTATTGAGGGTTGTTGCAAGTGTGGCGGCATTGGGCATAAGATAAGAGATTGTCCTGTGGCCTTCACAGAAGGGAGAAGGAGGGAACAATTTGAAGGTAGACTCTTATATGCTAAGCCCAGTAGCAATGGTGCAACAAGTTTTTCTAGGTGCCCAAAATGTAGAAGAAATCATGCCTACAAATATGTGAGAAAGATGAGTTCATGCTTTCGGTATGGCAAGATGGGCCACAAGATTTCGATTGTCCATATGCCCAAAGGAAAGGCAAGGACATTCGTGTTCAAGCTTCTCCTAGATGTCACAAGTGTGGAAGGTACCATCTAAGAGATTGTTTGTCTTATTCAAGTGCATGTTTCAAGTGTGGCGCAAAGGATCATAAGTCGAGGCATTTCCCATGGGTTACTAAGAATTATGGGGATGACCGTCGACATTCTTCATAATACCCCTCTATAGGTCACTAGTATGGTGCTTCATAGGTATATTTAAGGTTTTGATTATGATATATATGCATTGATAGATTCGGGTGCCACACTTTCTTTTATTACTCCTTTTTTTTCCAAAAAGCTTCATGTGTCTCCCGAATTATTTTATAAACCTTATGAATGTCTACCATGTTGGTGAGTCCATTGTTGCTAAAAGAGTCTTAGAAATTATTCTGGATTCATATTGCATAAAGTCTTACCTAGTGATTTTGTTGACCTTGACATCGTAGATTTTGATACTATGCTTGGGATGGATTGGTTGCATGCATATTATGCCTCCATTAATTATAGGAACCATAGATTTATTTCTTGTCTCAAAGCCAAAAAGTTGATTTCTAAAGGTTGTATTTACCATCTTGTGAGGGTTAGGGATGTTGAGTCAAAAGTCCTTCCTATTGAGTTGATTTTGGTGGTCGATGAGTTTTTTGATGACTTTTCCGATGAGCTTTTCAATGTTCTTCCCAAAAGAAAAATAGACTTTAGTATAGACCTGCTTTTGGATACACAACCCATTTCTATTCCCCCTTACCATATTGCCCCGCCGAATTGAAGAAGTTGAAAGATCAATTGAGGAACTTGTTGGAGAAGGGTTTCATAAGCCTAGCAAATCACCTTGGGGTACACCGATGTTTTTTATGAAGGAAAAGTATGGTTCTCTTAGAATGTACATTGATTACTGACAATTTAATAGGGTCACCATAAAAACAAGTATCTTCTACCAAGGATAGGTGACCTTTCTGATCAATTTCAAGGGGCTAATCACTTTTCTAAGATTGATATTCAGTCCAAATACCACCAAGTAAGAGTGCGGGAGTAAGATATTCCCAAGATGGCCTGTTGGACTAGGTATGGGCACTTTAAGTTTGTGGCGATGTCCTTTGAGTTGACTAATACACCGATTATATTTATGGATCTCATGAATAGGGTCTTTAAACCCTACCTTGATATGTTTGTGATAGTTTTTATTGATGATATCTTGATTTATTCCTATAGTGAGGAAGAGCTTGTGAATCACTTGAGGGTAGTGTTGTAAAGTTTGAGGGATGACAGGTTGTATGCTAAATAAAAAGTGTGAATTTTAATTGAAAGAGGTTGCATTTTTGGGTCGTGTGGTGTCGGGTGATGGCATTAAGGTGGATCCTAAGAAGACGGAGGTTATAAGGAATTGGCCTAGACGCTTGAATTCATTAGATATTAAGAGTTTCTTGGGTTTGGCAGTTTATTGCCAGAGGTTTGTAGGTTCTCTTCTATTGCTACCCCTATGACTAAGTTGACCCAAAAGAAGGCAAAGTTTGTTTGGACCAATGAATGTGAAAAGTGTTTTCAAACCTTGAAAGTTAAGCTTGTCTCCGCTCTTATCTTGGCCTTGCCGAAAGAGTTATAGGGGTGTGTGTTTTATTATGGTACTTCAAAGATTGGTTTAGGGTGTGTGTTGATGCAAAATGGCAAAGTTATACCATATGACTCTAGACAACTTAAAGTGCAAAAGAAAAATTACCCCACCCATGATCTTGAACTTGTGGTCGTGGTGTTTGCCTTGAAAATTTGGTGTCATTATTTGTATGGGGTTCATGTTGATGTTTTAACAGATCATAAGAGTCTTTAATATGTGTTCACCCAAAAGATCTTAACTTGAGACAAAGAAGATGTTTAGAGCTCCTTAAGGATTATGACATAAGTGTGCATTATCATCCCAGCAAGGCTAATGTTGTGGCTAATGCTCTAAATAGAGTGTCCTTGGGTAGCCTAGCTCATATTGATGTTGGTGACAAGGAGGTGGCTAGAGAAGTTCACCGGTTGGCTAGGTTGGGTGTTAGATTGAATGAAGTTGAAAATGGTGATATAGTGGTTATTGATAGTTCCAAATCTTCTTTGATTGAGGAAGTCAAGTCAAACAAGACCTTGATCCCACTTTGTTAGTGTTGGAGGTCTTGGTAAAAGATGGTAAAGTGGAGGTTTTCTCCCAAGGGGGAGATGGTATCCTTAGGTACCAAGTTAGTTATGTGTGCCCAATGTCAATGACTTGAGGGAGTTGATTTGGAAAGAGGCTCATAGTTCATCATATTCTATTCGTCCTAATACCATGGGAATGGATAGAGACTATGGGAAGGTATCTTGGTGAGGTTGGTGTGATGGATTTCTTAGTACCGAATTTGGTTATGGAAGTTTTGGAGGATATGAGGTTGAAATGAGAGAGACTTGAGAAGGCTCAAAGTAGACAAAAGTCCAACTCCGATGTGGGAAGAAGAGAACTTGAGTTTAAGATTGGTGACTGGGTTTACTTAAAGATCTAACCCATGAAGGGTGTATTCTGGTTTGGCAAGAAAGGTAAATTGAGCCCAATGTTTGTAGAGACTTATAGAATTTTTAGGAGAATTGGTAAGGTTGCATATGAATTGGAGTTGGCCATGGTTATGAATATGGTTAATCCGGTTCTTCCATGTGTCTATATCGAGAAGATATGTTAGTGACCCAGGTGCCATAGTGTCCATAAAGGTTGTGGGTGTTGTGGAGGATAATTTGACCTATGAGGAAGTCCCTGATTGAGATATTTGATAGACAAGTGAAAAGGTTGAGGAACAAAGATATAACTTCAGTCAAGATCCTCTGGAGGAATCAACAAGTTGAAAGTGCCACTTGGGAAGCTAGAAGCGGACATGAGGAAACAATATCTGAAGCTCATTCATCAATTCAAGTCTAACATAATAAATTAAGTCCCTTCTATGATTTCAAGACTTAAGTTTCAGCCCTCATGTCATTTTGCATGCATTAATGTTCATGGTATCAAACTTAGGATGATTTTTGGCATTCATGTTGAGACTTTTTGAAAATAATGATTAAATGCATTTGTTGCATTCATGTGAAGCTGAAAAAATTCATAATTGCTTTTGTTACACATGTTTCTTTGATATTTGAGGATGAATGTTCTTAAGGGGGAGATATTGAAATACCCTTATATACTTCGAAAAGCCCCATAATTGTAATTTCTATATATCTCAAATTTTATGCGTGATTTTGAAAATCTGATTTTAAATTCTTGATCGGGAGAAAAATTGAGTGGGAATTGGGTACAACCTGGATTCTAGGAGACATGTAGTGAAAAATAACTTTCGCTAATTTTTTATTTCCAAAGAGCCTGTGCGCTCAGGCCGCTATGTGCCTGGGGCGCGCTGTAGTGTTTTTGGTGAGGCGCGCCTAGTCCGTGTCACGCCTAGGGCATGAACCAGTGCAACATTTTTGTTGGTTTTTCTTATTTGCCCAATGGCATTGGGCTCATAGCCCCACGCCCATTTAAATATGAAACCTCTCATACTTAGTCATTTTTCAACTCTATATCACTCAAAATTCTCTCTAAGACTTTACCCAAGTTCTCATTCAAATTCAAGGATTTCAAGATTAATTTTGGAACTCAAGGATTCAATCCAAGATTCAAGTTTCCTTCAAGCTCATCTCAAGAAAACCAACGTTTGAGGTATGTGGGTTTCATCCATTGGGTCCTTTCACCCATGGAGCCCAACCTTCACTTTTTATGAAAATTGTATGTTTTCAAGTTGTACTACCTATGGGTATCTCTTATCATGTATTATGAACATAAGTTATATCGAGGTTTTATGAAATATTGATTGATTATGCATGACTATTTATTTCAAGCTTATACCATGAATTGATTTTTTCCATTAAGACTATGCATGTTTTAAGCTATGAAACCATGAACTATTATGAGCTTTAGTGATGGATTTCAAAGTACCCTACATGAGGTTTTTACTACAAATTACTGGGTTGATTTTGAATTGATTTACTGATTTTGTTATGCTCTTGAGTTGTATGATTTTGAACAAGTATTATGTGCCCACCAAGTGTTTGATGAAGTTATATGACAAGAATTCTCAAGTTATTTACATGATTTACAAGTTAAATGACTTCATGATGACTAAGGACCTACAAGCATGTATTGAATTCATCAAAAGTATCTATAATTTTACAAGTTGATCTATTTCAATATTTTTACCTCTTGTGAGCCATTTATGTTGTTCCATCAATCTCGGATGGAGCCAAAAATTCACTATTTTTTCGCTTTGGGTATGATGGAGTTAAGCAAAATGGCTCTTTAAACTGTCTGCGCTTCTTTCAATTGTGAAGTAGCAGTTAGTCAATGCAACTTTCGACGCTCATCATGGGTCATCCGAAAATAGTCGCGCTATGTTTTTTAAACATAGGGGTTAGGCTGCGTACATCCAACCTCCTCTTACCCCGCAATGGGTGGGAGCCTCTGAGGCATTGGTGTAATGTTATTATTGTTGTTGTGAGCCATTTATGTTAAAGCAAGAGTTCATATATGATTGTGATCTATTCGCATGTTCAAGTTAGGCTCACTAATAGAGGTCAAGCTGTTCAAGAGCTACTCATATCATGATTATCACATTTCTTACAAGTTATATAAGTAATGATTATTTTAAGTATCCAGTGGGATTAGACCTAGCACAGATTGAGGCTTAAGATGGGGGCTCGACACAAGGGGTCCTTATATAAAGTCTTTAGTCTCTAAACTATGTGCCACCATAGGATTATATATCACCCTTGCTATACTAGGGGATCCATCTAGTGCACATTCACAAGTTTTATCATGTTCAGTTTACCTTGGCAAGTAGACCACACTTCGCTGGGGGATGTCATGCTCGGTCACTAGTTGGGGGGTGTCATGCCCAGCCACTTGTACCGAAGGGGTGTTATGCCTTAGATTCCAAGTTGTAGCTACTTGGTATATGTCGGTTAAGGTCTCCTCCCCCATATGTATATTATCATATTCAAGTTAAATATTTTACATGCATGTTTCATTACGAGCATTGACCATGCATGACGTATTGAGATTATATCCATTACCTATATGTATGAATTTTCAATATGATGGCTTATATCTTTGTTGTATTTCACCCTACATAGTTAACACATTGAAACGTACTAATGCATACTCTATGCCTATATAATATAACCATGTAGAAACTAGAGCTCCTTTTTTATTATCATTCTCCACATAGCTAGTTTAGTTCGTTAAAGAAAGCTTGGTGAGTCCTCAACTCCGACTATAATATCTAATTTACTCATGCTATGTTGAGGCTTATTTCTTTTGTTGAATACTTGTTACTATGAGAGTGAACGCGGGGAGTGTCTTGGCACCCACTCCATTCTTAAGTAGAGGTTTTTGATACTATGGTTGTATATGCTTATGAGCTTGACTCTCCTTTTATTTCTATGTTTATGAAAGACTTTACCTTAGTCCCATTTCCCCTTTGGAATACTTGACTTTTGTTATTGTTTATTTTGCTTCACCAACCTATGATGTGTACATGATATGCTAACAGGCTTTCTTGGGTTGTCTCCGAAGTTCCCATTCGTTGTGCCGCATTTAGGCCTTGAGTTTGGGTCGTGATAGTGTAAATCTTTTAATTTGTATCAAAGTGGGTTTTCATATTTTAAGCTAACACCTAAGAATTAATCATGATGAACATTGCACCACCTCTTGGACACTGAAAAGGCCAAAGGAAAGAAGGGAGTTTACTGCAGATGACTTGGTAGCTCTAAGGAAAAATGCTAAAGCCAAAAACATTTTCGTTTGTGGACTGGGACCAGATAAGTATAACAGGTATCCAACTGCACTACTACTAAGCAAATCTGAAATGCTCTGACTGTTGGACATGAACAACTCAAGTTAGGAAGTTTAGAGTCACCACGCTGTTCATTGAATATGAAACTTTCAAGATGATGGTGAGTCTCACACTTCTTATCAATGAACTCACATCCTTGGGCAAGGTTTTCACTACTGAGGAACAATTGGAAAAGGTCCTGAGGATTTTACCAAAAGCCAAGTGGGATATGAAAGTCACTGCCATCAGGGAAGCTAAGGACATGAAACTATGACCCTAGTAGGGAATCTCCGAACTTATGAGATGAACAGGAAGGATCAAAAGAAAGAAGTAATAGCAGTTGAGAAATCACTTGCATTAAAGGCAACTTCTGATGATAAGGGATTGGATTTAGCTAAGTACCAGATAGCCTTTTTAGAAAAGAATTTCAAAAAAATTCTCAAGAAAGGGAAAAGGAGAGATAAGAGAGAAAAAGTTAACAGAAAGTGGTCTGAGGACTCAGGAAGCAAAATATCATCTGATGACAAAAATCAGTACAGGTGCTACAAGTGTGAACACATTGATCATCATATCAAACAGTGTCCACAATGGGAAATTGAGTGAAAAAAGGAAAGAGTAGAGAAAGAAATAAGAGACAAAGCTACTAAACAAAAAAGAAAGTGGAATATGCTATGATGGTAGCATGGGGCTCAGGAATTGACGATTCAGACATTGAAAATTTAGATAAAACTGCATTCATTGTTGTTGAGGACTCAAATCTTAAGGACAATAATAAATCTAATGTAAGTATTCTTGAACTAAAAGAAAATTTAAACATCTTTTCTAAAAGAAAGCTAATCTTGCTAATGAATGGGTTAATAAATGATCTTCAAGAGAGAGTTAATGAAAAGGATCAATTGATTAAGGATTTCTCATATCAAAAATTTGAGAGCCTTGTGGTAAAAAATTGCCTGAATGAAGGTAATGAAGAGAATCACAAACTAAAGAAACAAGTTGAAAAGCTTAATGCGCTTATGCTAAACTTAAAAACAAAGGTGTAAAAACTAACTATCATTGAAAAAGGTAAGGGTATAATGAGTTAACAACATCAAAAAGTTGAAACAGAGTTAAAAAATATAAAATTGAGTTCTTTGGTGAAAAAGAAAATGTTCGAAAACTGACTCGAGAAATTTCCATTCTAAAATTGGATCTAGAAAGGTAAATAGGTGAACTCATTCATCACGAATAGTGAATCATCTAGGAAATAGGACTCATACTGAGAAAGCTGGAATAGGGTTCTGCCAGGGAAATGTTACAACCATTGAATTTTGCTACCTCTGTGGAAAAATTTGACATCCAACTACCAAGTGTCCAATTGCTTACAATGTTAGGAACAGGAACATGAATCATCTGTACAAAAAGTATCCTAAAAATGATAAAAGAAATAGGTCAAGGAATGTGTTGTCAAGCTGGGTAAGAAGGGAACTTATTCATCCTTTTTACAATAGGAAAGGACCCAAGTTAGTCTGCGTTCCTAAAACTAACCCTTGAATTGTTTTATAGTTTGTAGTGAAAGGAAGCAAGCATTGATACATAGATAGTGCTTGATTAAGGCATATGAATAGAGATAAACATAAATTCTTACTTGATCAAGGCATATGAATAGAGATAAACACAAATTCCTTTCCCTAGCACCTTTCAAAGGAGGAAATGTTTCCTTTGGAGATTCAAAAAAGAGGACTATTGTTAGAGTTAGAAAGATTGGAAGAAGTAAATTAAGAGCATTGGAAGAATTCTATCATGTGGATGGATTGAAGCAGAACCTACTAAGCATTTCTCAATTGTGTGACAAAGGTAATAAGGTAGTGGATGGATTGAAGCACAACCTACTGAGCATATCTCAATTGTGTGATGAAGGTAACAAGGTAACCTTCACTTCTGCATGTTGCAGGGTTAAGAAAATAGACACAAAGGAAATAGTGCTAATATCCAAAAGGTAAAAAGAATGTATACAAGGCTGACATTATGGGGATGTCTAGTACACACTTGAAATGCTTAAGTGCTATTGCTAATTACCCTTTACTCTAGCACAAAAGACTTGGAAATGCAAGTTCAAAGCAATTGAATACTCCAGCATCAAAGGACATGATTATAGGATTGCCTAAAACTAAGTTCAAATATGATAAAGTATGTCAGTGCATGTGTAAGAGGGAAGCAACTGAGATCATCTTTCAATTCAAAGAACCAGGTATATACTATCAAGTTCTTGGAATTAGTTCACACTGACCTATGTGGACCCATGAGGTAAGAAACAAAGGAGGTAAAAGGTATATGTTTGTTATTGTTGATGATTATTCAAGATTTACTTGGATGCTCTTTCTTACTTCTAAAGAAGAGTCTTTTGATGTCTTCTTTGTTTTCATAAAGAAAATGGAAAAGAAATTGGAGACTTCCTTAATTTTCATAAGATTTGTTCATGGCACTGAATTCGAAAATGCAAAACTTTTGGAATTTTGTTCAACACATGGTATAGATCATAATTTCTCTACTCCAAGGACCCCTCAATAAAATGTAGTAGAAAGGAAAAATAGGACTTTAGAATACATGGCTGGAACAATGATGATTGCTAGTAATCTGACAAAAAATCTTTGGGCTGAAACCACAAATATAACTACTTATATCCTTAACAGATTCATGCTAAGGCCCATGTTAAACAAAATTCTCTTTGAATTACTTAAAGGAAGAAAACCAAATATCTCTCATTTTAGGACTTTTGACTGCAAATGCTATGTTCATAAAAATGGTAAAGATAATTTGAAAAAATTTGATGCCAAGAGTGATGAGGGTATTTTCTTAGGCTATTCTTCACATACTAAAGCATATAGGGTGCTAAATAAAAGAACTAACTATGTGGAGGAAAGCATTCATATTATTTTTGATGAAAATAGTTCTGTGTTTGAGATTAACGTGCAGGATGACTATGAAATGGAACACCACAATGAGGAACAATCCATGCTACCTGGTCCATCTATGGAACAACTAGAGAAAACACAACTAGGGGGAATAATGAAATTAGGCAATCAATCTATTGACTCTAAATCTGCCGTGTCAGAATTTGCATCTGATGGACAACCTAAAGGATTTATGATAAAAAGTTACAAATGTAGAATCATATCCTATAGGAAATGTTCTCAGATCTGAACTCTGGAATCATAACTAGATCAAGATTGAAGAATCTGTGTGCATTCCAAGCATTCTTGTCAAAATGGATCCTAAAAAGGGGAAGAAGCCTTGTTAGATGAGCATTGGATATTTTTCATGCAAGAAGAACTCAATCAATTTGAAAGAAGCAAGGAATGGCATCTCATACCCAAAACCATAAGGATAAACAATCATTAACACCAAATAGGTATTCAAAAATAAACTTAATAAGCATGGAATAGTTACAAGGAACAAGGCTAGATTGGTGGTCCAAGGTTACAATCAAGAAGAAGGGACAGATTATGATGAGACCCTTGCACCATTGGCAAGGCTTGAAGTAATCAGACTACTAATTTCATTTGTTGAATTCAAGGAATTTACTCTTTATCAAATGGATGTTAAAAGCGCCTTCCTGAATATATATTTGAAGGAGAAAATACATGCGAAACAGCCAATTGGATTTGAGAATCTTGACTTTGCTGATCATATCTGCAAGCTAGACAAGGCCTTGTATGGATTAAAGCAAGCACCTCATGCCTAGTATGAGAGATTGTCCAAGTTCTTGCTGGAACATAGACATACAAGATATAAGCTTGACAATACCTTTTTTAAAAGACAAATGGAAAGGACTTGTTCGTTATGTAGGTGTATGTGGATAACATTACCTTTGGCTCAACAAATGTATCCATGACTCAAGAGTTTTCAAAGTTGATAAATGGTGAGTTTAATATGAGCATGATGGGATAACTAAGTTTCTTTATAGGACAACAGATCAAGAAAACTCCCACAAGAACCTTTATTCAGCACCAGAAGTATATGAAGGAGTTAGTTAAAAAATACAAGCTAGAGGATGCTAAAGTTCTTGATACCCTAATTGTCAAAAACACTAAGTTAGACGGGGATGAAATAGGTTCCTTTATTGAACAAAAGATGTATAAGGGCATGTTTGGTTCTCTTTTATATCTCACAACTAGTCATCCATACATTGTGTTTAGTGTAGGACTTCATGCTAGATTTCAATCCTCCCCCAACGAATCCCATTTCAAAGTTGTAGAATGATTTTTCAAGTATCTCAAAGAAACCACAGACTTGGGACTTTGGTATTTAAAGGGGAGCTATTTCAATCTTGTGGGATATGCAGATATTGATTATGTTGGTTACCTAGTGGATAGAGAAAGTACAACAGTTGTGGCTCACTTTCTTGGAACATGTTTGATTTCATGGTCCGCTAAGAAACAACACTCTATAGCCTTGTCAATTATTGAGGCTGAGTATGTAGCAGCAGGATCATGTTGTGCACAGCTTCTCTAGATTAAGCAACAACTAAGGGATTTTGGTATTAATATTAGTTGTGTTCCTGTCTTTTGTGATTACACTAGTGCCATTAATATAGCAAAGAATCTAGTGCATCATAAAAGACCAAAACATATTGACATAAGACATCATCTTCTTCCTGATAATGTTGAAAAAGGTCTAATCTCAATAATGTGTTATCCTACTATAAATCAAATAGCTAACATCTTCACTAAAGCATTAAGCAGAGAACACTTTGAAAAAATCAGGTTAGATTTGGAGATGAATAAGATTGGGTAAACTCTCCTCAATGATTGACTTGAAAATAGGTCTTCTCTTTCTGAATTCCACAAACATTTTTTCAATTTAGTTTATCACATGAAAGTATGTGTCTTCTATTTTATTTAAATTGTCTCACAGGCGTATGCGTATATGTTGATGTGTAGATTACTGAACATAAAGGAGTAAAATGTCTAACTTCTCTTTAGTCAAGTATGAAGGTTTAAGTGTTATCAAGTTACTCTTGCAATAGAGAAATAGGTACTCCGCTCTAGTTCTGGTTACTTAGCTCTTTGGTACTCTACTTTGACGCCAAAACTCACAAGAGTTCAGCTCTATTTGCCATACATCTTTTCAAAGTCCCATCCTTTCACATCTTTCCTCTTCATCTTCGACTCTTCTTTTTCCTCTATATTTAATGTGGTTCATCTCTCCTATTTTATTCATGTCTTATAAGTAGTCAAAAAAATTAAAAAACAAAAAGCACAAAATTTTGAAAACCCTTCCTCTTCTTTCTTTGTCTGCATTGGGATCTTCCAAAAACCCTAGTACTTCTAATCTTTCTGAGGAGCCCATACTTGCATCCCTTGCCATTGTTGTTCATGTATTGGTAAATCTTTCTCCTCTAAAGGAATTTGAATTGGATCACCCATGGGAGTCAACCCATATCCATATTATTATTTAAATAAATTATATTTATTATATTTATTTAATTATTAAGAAAAGAGAAAAGACACAACTAGTTGAAAAGTTGTGTCCCTTTAGATTTATAAAAGAGTTTCTTTTTTGAAAAGAAACCACGTAACTTTTCCCTAAAAAATAAAAAAAATAACGTATCTTTTTGCTTCCTTCTTATTCTTCATACTCCAATTCCTACAAAGTTCTAATGAAGATTCTTGTGTAGATTTCTTCTTTTAAAAACATGAGAAAAACTCTGTAATAGGAACGATTATTGACTATGACTTTATATGGTGTAATTCTTCTTTATATTTGATTGCATTTTCTAACTAGTGAAATAAATTCAATGATCATGCAAACTAAGTATTTGATTAGATTAAACATAGTTTCAACAATTTTGTTTATAAAAGTGAGAGAATCAGACTCAAGATAATAACAACGTTTAGTGAAACACTCTCACTATGGTCACAAGACTTTGTTTAAGAGATGTTTTCTTAAAATTGGTCTATTATTATTTTTAAAAAAAGGGGTGTTGACAGATTTTGAAAACATGAAGTTATTTCTCTAAACTTAGCAAATGGCTTGTTATTTTTTATTTAGGCAATCGATTATCTTAAATTCTAAAAGTAGATCATAAACTTTTTTTTGGTTAAAGCCATATAAGATCTTTTATAGAAATTATTGTATAATTGTTTCATGTGTGGTTTGTCCTAATAATTTTCTGTATGTGTTATAGAAAATTATGGTACTAATAAGGACACCCATGAGAATTTTTTTAAAGCAACAAAAGGATAGGATGAAAACTATGATTGACAATTTGGTTAATCTCCCACCAGAATCCAATGTTGAAGTTGATGATCTCACGAGATTTGTGAAACACATAACTAGAATTAACGAGTTAATTCAAGAAACTGTATGGGTTGAGGGCTTATTAACCACAAAGAAGAAATATCTGGCCTTGCAATCGGCATTGTCATAAGATTTTCAAAAGATATTACTTGACAATCATGGAATAAGTTGCATCTCAAAAGATTAAGATCTTACTTTATAGATAAATATGTTGACTTGCAAGTTAAGAAGACCATATGTCATTCTCGTTGGCTATCTATAAAATATAAATTGCCTTTGGACTTGCATATAGATTTTGTTTTATCTATTCCTGTTCATAAAGAGATATTATAGTGATCATATGTATTATATTTGTATAATGATTGTTTATATGTAACATGATTTATGTGAATTTATATGTTAATTATTATTAAGTGTTTCTATATATTGTACAATTTATAAATATTTAATCTTGAATTTATGTGATTTGAGATAAGTGATTCATAGATAATTGACTGTATTAAATTTATGACATATTAGGATACAGATGACGATTGGAAACATAATGAACTTTTGAAGCTGAGCCTAATGTGAATGAATATTGACATAGTTAATCATTTTAACAATTATTATGTATATGAATTTAGGCTAAAACAATGTGCATAGTTGTCTCATTTTATTTTATGCTTGTTTAAATGAGTATGTCAACTATTGCAAAGAACATTATTGCCAAGCTTAATAAAAGTGATATGCTTAACGCTGATAACTTTAAAACCAAGTATGTCCTGGAAGAGCAGTAAACTCTTAAAGCTCTAAATGTATCTTTGACACTTTCTGAAAATGGTTATACCCTCCAACATGTGAAAGTCACAAAGAAGCCTAAGATTAGTCAACAAGGAGAGAAAAATATTTCTGCTCCTAAGGAAAATCTTTCTATGGCTACGCTTAAGTGCTATAACTGTAAGAACAAGGAACACTTTGCTTATGATTGTCCTGATCCTGAGGTAAATGACCTTATGAACAATTTACATAGTGATGTAAATGTTTCTTGTTCTGCCTTTTTAATTGAACTACTTCCTATATGAATTGTAGATTCAACAGCTATTGAACATATAGCGACAAAAAGAGATTCTTTTGTAGATTATCGATCAATCCCCTGAGGATCTGAATGGGTGTACATATGAAACAACTTCAAATAAGAGGTCAAAGGAATTGGTACTTGCAAACTAGAAATGTGACGTGGCCGAACTGTACTCCTACATGATGTATTATTTGCCTCAATGATTCGTCGTAATCTAGTCTCTGTCCAAATTTTGATTAAAATGGGTTTTAATTTTTTCTTTCATGAACATGATATGGATATGTATTTGGGTAAGACAAAATATAGAACTTGTTATTTTTATGATTGGTTTTTTGTACAGGATGTTTGTCAAAGTCCCAATAATGATATTATTAGTTTTTTTTATTTACATCTTCTAATTATGAGAAGATGTAAATACATGGCATACGAGGCTCAGTCATATTGGTCAGCAAAGATGAATTGCTTAGCCAAACAAGGTTTTCTTAGCTCAATAGATAAAGTAGAATTGTCTACTTGTGAATCTTGCCTAGCCGAAAAAATTGTAACATAATCATTTGGGAAACAAGAGCTAATACACCACTAAAATTGATTCATTCTAACATTTATGGTCCAATGAATGTAAGGGCAAGACATAGTGCTATTTATTTTATCACTTATATTGATTATTTTACTTAATTTGGTTATGTACACTTGATTTCTCACAAATTTGAAGCTTTGAGTTGCTTCATTAAGTTTATGAACTTAGTTGAGCATCAACTGGATAGAAAAATAAAAGCTCTAAGAATCAATCGAAAAAGGGAGTATTTGTCCAATGAGTTCAAACAACTATGTGATGAAAAAGGAATTCAAAGATAATTAACTAGTCTGTATAATCCACAACAAACTGGTGTTGCAGAACGATAAAATAGAACCTTATTACAAATGGTTAGGTCACTTATGGCACAAGTAAACTTGCCAATCACCTATTGGGGTGATGCTTTGCTCACTGCTGCATGTATACTTAATCGTGTCCCTTTAAAATCAGTTATTACTATGCCATATGAATTATGAACTAAATGTAAGCCTGATTTAAGCATTCTAAAGCCTTGAGGTTGTATAGCATTTATTCATAATTCTTCTTCCAATATGGAGAATTAGGTCCAAGGGGAAGAAAATGTATCTTCATAGGATACACTAAAAAATCTAAGAGTTATGTGTTCATAGGTGAACAAATTAGTGGCATTGTAACTGAAATTGAGTCGCATAAAGAATGATTTTCTTAAGTAGGAATAGATAGATCATGACTTATCTTTTTATGAAACTATAAACCAGACTATTTTCACTAAAATGACCCCAAGAAGTTCTTGAAAATGTGCCTCCGAAGTGCCTAAAATCTATCATCCAAAAGGGTCTATCATCAAATTTAAAGCAAAGGTATGAAATTATAAAATTTGCACTTGGTGCAATTTCTAGAAGCAATCCGTGACCTCTCCGCGACGCGGAGATTTGTTTTTCCTGTGATGTCTCTTTCTAGTTTGCCCAAATTTTTCTCAGTGTTGAACCTAGGTTTTCCCAAACGTACTTTCACCTATACTTAGCCTTATTTCACCCTCATATCACCCAAAAACATTCCCCAATATTTCCAAACACTTAGACTCATTTCTAACCCTAAATTCAAGTCCCAAACTCAAGGATTTCTTCATAGATCTCACTCAAGCTTCAAATATCCATTAAAGTCTTCTTCAAGAACTTCATAAAAGCTAAGGTATGTGGTTTTGAACCATTAGTTCCTTTCACCCATGGTGCCTAAACCCTCTTTTACTTAATAATGCATGATTTAAACTTGATTTCACATGTGGGCCTTGAATATTGAAAACTTTACTGCACAGTGATTTTAATACATGAATGCATGGTTGTTTAAGCATGTTTTGAGCTTCAAATCTTAGATCTAATATTGATTTTGATGAGGGATTTTGATATGAATGTCTTGCGGGTGTTGCAGAGTGTTGATTAAAGGTTTTACCATTGATGTTCTTGCATGATTTTATCTCTAAATTGCATACTCTTTTACCCTCATTACATACCTCCAAGGTATTTCATAAAATATTTGGTCATGTTTTCTTGAGGAATTAAAGGTCTAAAGTATGAGATATGACATAAATGATGTTATGATGATGAAATGAGCTTATGTACATAATTATTCCTACATAAAGTATTGCATTAGAGCTGTGATGACTCCTATATAAAATGCTGCATAGAGCATGCCCAATCCGGGGAGACAAGAGCCGGGTAACCTAGAATGTGGGTTAAAACTCATCTCTACCAGGATGATGGGGTAGCATCGTCACTAACCTAGAATGAGGGTTAAAACTCGTCTCAACCAGGGTGATGAGGTGTCACTTACCTAGAATGAGGATTTAAACTCATCTCACTGAAGTGGCATCATCACTAACTTAGAATGATGGTTTAAACTCATCTCCTCCTAGGTGATGGGGTAGCAACATCACTAACCTACCAAGGGGTTCATACCTTGGAAAGCCATCTTTGTATCATGTTCATATATGATATTCTATATGAGCATGATTTACCTAAGTATGTTTTACTTATGCATTGGTCATACATGACATATTGCTATATTATGCCTATTTTCCATAGTTATGCATGTTGATTATGAAGCTTGTCTCTTGTTGCATAACATCCCCCATACTTAGTACATTCAAACAGACTAACGCATACTCTTGCCTACATGACATCACCATGTAGGAATCGGTGCCCAAGCTGATCATCCTCTTCCACGTGGCTAGGAGGTGCTATTCCAAGCTTTTGGTGAGTCCTCCATTCCGCGAACTTTGGTTTATCTTTCCTCTTATCTATGTATTGAGACTCTATCTTATGTTCTATTTTACTATGAGGGTCAGGTCGATTACTTTGTCTTGGGCCCCACACTATCTATGTATTTAGAGGTGTTTATTGGACATTTCATGAATGAACTTTGACTCCTACATATTGTTTAAGTATTATATTTTCTTTCTCCATTAGTCCCATTTTCCCTTGTTCATGTTCTCTTATGATGTTTTATATTGCTTTTGCAACCAATGATGTGTAATGATATGCTATGGGGCTTGTTTGGGATCCCTTTGGGTTTGCCATTCGCTGTTCACATCTAGAACCTAGGCTTGGGACTTGACAAACTTGGTATCAAAGCACCACGTTGATAGATCCTTAGAGTTCAACACACCGCGCCAATTAGAGTCATATTCTTAGTTATGAAGCATGCTATGACTGTGAATAGGAGGCTATTAGATATTTTTGGAAATATTTTCCTTCTTTATATTCAAAGTCATGTTTTAGTGTTGTGATAAGTTGTTCCCCCCTCCCCCACAATTATACTTTGTTATGCTAGATCATGCTGAATAATAGAGGAAGAAAGGCCCAAACTCCCTAGGAGAAACCTAGCAATGGTGAGCTCTGGGATACTCTTACAATGCTTGCATAGGTAGTGGCCAAACAAGTGTAACAAGGGGCCCAAGCCCCTCATGCTACTACCCCGAGAGCTCGAGTAAGGGACTTCATGAGGATAAATCCTCTGGTTTTCACAAGAGTTTATTGATAAAATCTACAAAATCTTGTCGATCATTGGTGTTGGGCCAAATAAGAAGGCAGAGTTGGCGGCTTGCCAACTCAAGGGTGTGGCACTAATTTGGTTTGATCAATGGAAAGGTGAGAACGGTAATGGCTATTTGGTGCTTTGGGAGGAATTCAAATTGGCCTTCCTTAATCGGTTCGTCCCTCTTGAGGTTAGGGAAACAAAGTTGGTTGAGTTTATAAACTTGAAATAAGGTGGTATGAGTGTGAGGTAGTATGCCCTCAAATTTATTCAACTTTTAAAGTATTCCTCATTTGGTGGTCGACCCTAGGTCAAGAATGAAGAAGTTTGTTATGGGTGTCTCTAATTTGGTAAGTGAAGAGTGCTGGTCTACCTTGCTTATTAGTGATATGAACTTGTCTCGGTTAATGACATATGCCGAACAAATGAAAGAAGAAAAGTTGAGGAAAAAGAGGGGCCATGAGGCTAAGAGAGCACATATTAGGGGTGGTTGATTCCATTAAGGATAAGGGCCTCCTCATGCTACCAATAGGATGTTTCCCAATGATTTCCCTTGTCCCCAAGGTATAAGGGTTGTGGCTCCTAATTATGTGTGTTCTAAATGTGGAAAGAGTTATAATAGCCTGTGTTTGAAGGGTACTAGTACATGCAATGGTTGTGGGGAGCTTGGTCACAAGAAGATAGATTGTCTAAGAAATCATGGCAAGGTTTGGTGTGCAAATGTTGTTCCAGTGCATAGAGGTGGTCCTCATGGTGGGGACCTAAGACACAATCAATTCTATGCTTTACATGGAAAGCAAGGGGTTGGTGAGGCCCCCCTATGTAGTTACCGATATGTTGCAAAATCATTGATCTTGATGTATATAGTTTGATTGATCAGGGTGCCACCCTTTTCTTTGTTACCCCCTTTGTTGCTATAAAGTTCCATGTTGATTCAGAATTCCTGCATGAGTCATATGAGGTGTCTACTTCTAATGGTGCATCTATTGTTGCTAGGAGGGTGTATAGAAATTGTCCGGTTCATATCTTGCATAAAATCTTACCTTATGATCTTGTTGAATTAGATATGATTTATTTAGATGTTATTCTTAGGATGGATTGGTTGCATGCACACTATGCTTTTATTGATTGTAGGACCCATAGGTTCAAGCTTCAATTTCCAAATGCATCCATCCTTGAGTGAGAAAGTCATGATGTGGTAGTGAGGGGTAGGTTCATCTCACGCCTTAAAGACTATAGGTTGATTTCAAAGGGTTTTTTGTATAATCCTGTGAGAGTCAAAGATGTGGAGTCCAAGTGCCTTCCATTGAGTCGATCCCGATTATAAATGAATTTCTTGATGTCTTCCCAAATGACCTTCCTGGTGTCCCTCCCAAAAGGGAGATAGATTATGGAATAGATCTCCTTTCGATACCCAATCTATCTCTATTCCCCCTTACCATATGGCTCTAGTGGAGTTGAAAGAGTTAAAGGAGCAATTGAAGGATTTGTTGGAGAAGCGTTTATTAGACCTAGCCAATCACCTTGGGGTGCACTGGTGATGTTTGTAAAGAAGAAAGATGAGTCACTTAGAATGTGCCTTGACTAATGGCAACTCAATAGGGTTACTATAAAGAATAGATATCCTCTTTCAAGGATTGATGACTTATTTGACCAATTGCAAGAGGCTAGCTTTTTTCTCTAATATTGATCTTCGGTTCGGGTACAATTATGTAAGGGTAAGGGAGTGGGATATTCCGAAGATGATGTTTCGGACTAGATATGGAAATTATGAATTTGTGGCGATGTCCTTTGGGTTGACTAATGCGCCATCCATCTTCATGGGCCTAATAAATAGTATCTTTAAGCACTACCTTGATTCCTTTATTGTGGTCTTCATTGATGATATTTTTATCTATTTATATAGTAGAGAGGAGCATACAGGTCATTTGAGGGTTGTGTTGCAAAGATTGAGGGAGGAAAGATTGTATGCTAAGTATGACAAGTGTGAATTTTGGTTGCAAGAGGTTGCATTCTTGGGTCATGTGGTGTCTGAAGATGGTATAATAGTTGATTCTAAGAAAAATGATATGATTAGGGATTGCCTTAGACCATTGATCCCATCAGACATTAGGAGTTTCTTGGGCCTTGCGGGTTACTATAGAAGGTTTGTGAATAGGTTCTCTTCCATTGCTTCTCCTATGGCAAAATTGACTCGAAAGAAGGTTAAGTTCATATGGACCAATAAATATGAGAAAAGCTTCCAAACATTGAAGGATAGACTTATGTCCGCTCCTATATTGTCACTACAGGATGGACTTGAGGGTTTTGTTATATATTGTGATGCATCTAGTGTTGGTTTGGGTTGTGTACTAATGCAAAAAGTTAAAGTCATAGCCTATGCTTCTAGGCAACTTAAGGTGCATGAAAAGAAGTGCCCTACCCATGATTTTGAATTGGCCACCGTGGCATTTGCATTAAAGATTTGGCATCATTATTTGTATCGGGTGAGTGTTGATATCTTCACCGATCATAAAATCCTTCAATATGTCTCCACTCAAAAAGATCTTAACTTGAGAAAAGAAGGTGGTTAGAACTCCTTCAAGACTTTCACATGAGTGTGCATTATCATTTGTGTTACCCAAATGTTGTGACAGATTCTTTGAGTCAGGTGTCTATGGGTAGCTTAGCTCATGTAGATGGTGGCGACAGGGAGATGGCTAGGGAGGTGTAGAGGTTGGATAGATTGGGCGTGAGGTTGGAAGATGTGGGTAATGGTGTTGTTGTTATTGATGGTTCTGAATCTTCTTTGGTTGATGAGGTAATAGAAAAATAAGATCTAGACTCCTGCTTGCTTGACTTGAAGGCCTTGGTGAAAGAAGGCAAGGTAGAGGTTTTCTCCCAAGGGGGAGATGGGGCCCTTAGATACCAAGGTAGGTTGTGTGTTCTATGTGTTGATGGTTTGAAGGAGAGAATTCTTGATGAAGCCCATAATTTCTCTTATTTTATCCACCCCGGCTCCACCAAAATGTATAGAGACTTGAGGGATATGTATTGGTAGGGAGTCATGAAAAGAAGCATTACCAAATTTGTTTCTGATTGCCATAGTTGTCAATAAGTCAAAGACGAACATCAAAGGCCAGCTGGCCTAACCCAAGACATAGAGATTCCTACTTTGTAGTGGGAGGTAGTTAATATGGATTTTGTTCTTAGGTTGCCTAAGACTAGAAAAGGTTTTGATTCCATATGGGATGTGGTTGATAGGATGATGAAATTGGCTCACTTTCTACTGATCAAGACTTCATATAGGGCTGAAGTGTATGCAAGGTTTTACATCCATGAGTTGGCAAGGTTGCATGGGGTACCCCTATCCATTATATCGGATCGTGGTGCACAATTTACTTCACACTTTGGGAGCTCTTTTCAAAGGAGTCTTGGAACCAAAGTTCACCTTAGTACCACCTTCAACCCTTAAATAGATGGCCAAGTCAAGAGAACAATTCAAATAATTGAGGATATGCTTAGGGCTTGTGTCTTGTAGCTTAAAGGTAGTTTTGATGATAATCTACAATTGATTTAGTTTGCCTACAACAATAGCTATCACTCTAGCATCGGTATGACTCCTTTTGAAGCTCTTTGTGGGAGATATTATAGATCACCGGTAGGTTGGTTTGACAATGGAGAGGTAGCTTTATTGGGGCCGGATGTAGTTATGGATTCTCTTAAGAAGGTTACGATGATTAGAGAAAGGTCGAGGGCATCCCAAAGTCATCAAAAATCCTATGCCAATGTGAGAAGAAAAGACTTAGAATTCCAAGTGGGTGATTAGGTTTATTAAAAGTTTTCTCCAATGAAATGTGTGGTTCGTTCTGGTAAGAAAGGGAAATCGAGTCCTAGGTATTTTGGTCTTTATGAGGTGATAAATAGGATTGGTAAGGTGGCTTATGAGTTGATGTTGCATAATGAGATGAATTTGGTCCATCCTATATTCTATGTTTCTATGTTGAGAAAGTGTGTTGGTTATCCTAATACCATTGTGCCTCTTGATATTGTGGGTGTTGTTGAGGGTAACTTGACTTATGAGAATTTTAGGACCCATAACATAATTTAAACCCCAAACGTCCTTAATTCGTTTAATTTAATAAAGTTTGGGACTGAATGCAATATTTCTTCTAAGTTTGGTCCTTAAGAATAAAACTTGATGTGGGGTCAAGGTGTCTGTGATTTTTTGATTGTAACAAGTGGAACATGTGTGTCTATATATATACATGTATATCCTTACAAGATCAACTCATCCTATACTTAGAAAAAATTAGCAAAATTGTTGAACACACAAAACACCCTCTCGGGTTGCTACAGTAGCTACCAAAAAAAAATCAATTTTTTCGTGTTTTTAATTATTTGATGCTTCAAGCTCGGTATATTGAAGCCCCTAAGTAGCATGGTGGCGTTGGTTCGTCAAGAAAACGCATAGTTTGCCGGTTACGAAAGTTTTGGGTGTAGTAAAGGCTTGCAAGGTATGTTAATTTTTATCTTTGTTTATGTTAATTAAAGGTTTTGAAGGTGTTGGGAATGTGTTAAAATGAAGGTAAAATGCGAAAATAGGATTGGTTTTTTTCTGAATTTTGAATTTTGAGTTGTGGTCGAATTGGGAATGGAATTTGTATATGGTTGTATATTGAATATTGTCATGTATTTGTGTTTATTTTGCATGGAAATAGTCTTTATGGGGTAAGAGAAGTAGTAGAAAATGATTCAAATAATTATGCGAACGTTGGCTTAAATTGGAGGCTCATCGAGGGTATTATATTGCGTTTTAGCGTTAGGGGTTTCCATTAGACGTTGGGGTGATGTATTGTGCTTTTTTGGAGAATATTGAAAGGTTTGAATATGATGAATATGAGTTTGATTCATTGCTACCTTGGTTTGTTAATTTCATCGCAATAGTATTTTGTGACGTTTTGATATTGTAATGGTATTTGGAAAGGTTTATTGATGTTATGGGTTATTGTTGTTGTTGATTGATTATTTGAGCCGAGTTGAGTTCTCGGGGCAGTGTATTTTAAGAGAAAATGCTACCGAAATTTTTACAAATTTAGAATGAGTAAGTTAGGAATTAAGGTTCGATACGGATGTTAATTGTTGGCGTTATTATAATTATGTAGACGTTGAATGTCCGGAAGTCTAAGGTTGGATTGACTTTACATTAGAGCTAGTTGGCAAGCGAGATTGAGGTATGTAAAGATTTCCTACCCTTTGGCATGAATTCGTAAGCTCATTCGACGT
>JAOTQJ010120954.1:0-10609 GCA_025642045.1 Solanum sejunctum
CTCTATTCGTGCCATTTTAGTCTCATTCATCGGTTCCTGGGCCGGTTATGATCGTGCTTATGTATAACTATATGTATATATGTATATATATTTCAAAGTAGGTTGGATATGGCGAGTCGGTTTGCTTAGTTTGGAGAAATAAGGAGCTGGGCTTGGGACATGTTGGCATCATGACGTGAGTGCTTGGCCCTTTCGCCTCGGCTCACCTATCCTATGACGTGATTACGTGGCACCATCGCCTCAGCTTACCTATACTACGCCCACCTATCCTATGACGTGAGTGGATAGCACCGTCGCCTCGGCTCACCTATACTATAGTTGGGACTTGTGTTGGAGATTTCGGGAATTTGAAACTTCTGATGTTATGATGTGGTATGGTGCGAGTTTGGAGGTCGCCATTGTTCCCATCTGGTATGCATTATTTTGATATTTTAAATAAAAAATTATTTTGATGTTTGCATACAAGTTTGACTCTCATTTGGGATATTACTCTCACTTATATTTTATACTTTGCGCTTTACATATTCGCTACGTATTTTGTACTGACCTCCTTCCTTCGGGTGGACTGCATTTCATGTTCGCTGGTACTGATGTACAGGCTAGAGAGCCACCTTCTTAGGACCTCTACCTACCGTTGAAGTGCTCCCTTTGCCTCAGGAGCAGATTTTTTGGTATATACATGTACACTCATTTTCTATATTTTGCATTTATGTATATTCGAGGGTATAACAGGCCCTGTCCCGTCCTATAATTCAGTTCGTATGTGTAGAGGTCTGTGGATACACGTGGACATGGGATATTGTTTGTGGTATGACTATGTATGTATGATACGTTTGTTGGGCGGTTCTACCGCAGCGATGACCTTGTCGGCCCGCATATATATGTGTATTGATGTTTGTTGTATGATGGGGTCACTGTTTGCAGGTGTAGTTAGTTAGTAAAATAGAGGAAACTCTGCCAAATTTTGATAATTTCCTTAGTTATTATTGTTGAAAATCTGATTTAGCGTTTGTCTGGGTGCCCAATCGGCATTAATCACGATCCCTGGGTTGGGTCGTGATAGTATTGATAGGTATCAAGTGGTATCATGATATACATTTAGATACCTTACCTAAATTATGCACTTTTCTCTTTATTGATTCATTTATAACACAAACAAAATAAATTAATAACAGAAGAAATTATTCTTGATCTTTCATTATTAAACAAATAAACAACTGTTATCAGTAGTATTTTTTCTATTTAAAGACTTCAGAATACTTCAAACACATCAAAAAGTATCATTTACTATAGACATAGTCCAAGCACCTACATTTTCTACTATTTTAATATTCAAATACACTGTAATACTTGAAAACTCAGAAGAATTAAAAAATAAATATTTTCATTGAAAATTCATTAACAATAAAAACTCATCCTTCTGGAAATATTTAAAGTTTGACATTTCTTGCCTTATTCAAATTAATAAAAGAGAAATAACTATAGTTCAAATTCTCATTTTTCTTTAGGAAAAAAATTATGAGTCCATCCCATATGCAGTCTTCATATCCTCGACTATATCGTTTGGTCTGTACATTCTTTTATGATTGACCAACTTCGGCGTTGCCATTCCACTAACAAATGATAGCATCGTTTCAATGTTATTTAAGATCCTTTCTCTCATTGGATAATTATGCACATCATTGAGGTATCTGATTTTAAACTCATCTGTATTTTGCATGCATGATGCCTTCATCTTCCGGCCACAATCATCTGAGAAATACTTTAGCACATAGTTGAAAACAATAATTACACCAGAACAAGTGTAACAATCCCAAAATTTTGTCTACTTGAGTTGGAATACTGTAAGAAGGATTTTCTTTTTTAGAAAAAAGGGATTGTTACAACATTTTTTTAATTTTATGTTGGGTTTATTTTTTTTAATATATTTGTTTCTTGATACTGCTCCACTTGGAGCTAATACATAATCCAATTGTGATTTTGGTCGACAACCCTTTTTTTAGTGGCCTTGGCACTAGCATGGTGCTTAGGTATTTATTATGCTCAATTATGAGCAATACACGTTATTGCCTCTATATAAGGGGCTAAGCAGTTGCTCATTCAGTGCAAGCCAAAAGAAACAAGAGAGAATCGTGAAAAAAAATTAAAAAAATTGAGAGTTTCTATTAGCTAAAAGGAGGTAATTTATTGGGTAGAGCTTTAGCAATTCATGTAAGTTGCTCCTATTTTCTAAATGTTTTATAATAAGATATTTTATATAAATGATTTTATTTTTGTATACGTTTAAGTACTTTATTATGAGATAATATAAATCTGCAATTTGATTGTGCCTGAAAACAGTGAGGAAATAAGTTGGTGTCCACATGAAACATTCTCATGTGAGAAGTATTGAATTGTGGTAAACGTTGCTAGGAATAAAATATGTCTTGACTTGGGAAGAGAGATTTAATTTGTTAAAATAATAAATAGGTCTTGATTTATGAGACAAGCATGGGAAACATTTATTTAGAAAAGGTAAACATTCTTTCCATATGTTAGAAAAAGACAAAATATATTCTTGGGTTGTATGGCCCGGCTATCATTTGACTAATAAATAAGTCCAATGGACCAAAGTTTTTCCAAATTTATAACTATCCATTCCTAGCAACTTAGCTTACATATAAGAAGTGGATTATATAAAGGAGTAAATATTAATATAATATTAACTTTAATCCATTAAACTATCTAAATTTTCTTCTATAATCTTTTATTTTTAAATTATTTTAGCCCCAAATCTCTTTATTTTCTTGTCAAAATAATTCTACACTCGAGATTTTTTTAAATTAATAACGAAATTGGTGCGTCTTTGGGTCTAGGCTAGACATATAGTAATATGGGTTTTGTGAGTTTTGAAATCTTATGGTGATAATTATTTGACTAGATCGTGGTGCTACGGATTTCATTCAAAAAGGAAAGGCCAAAATGTTAGATTGACCGCAGTTTGACTAAGGCAAGTGGACTTTTAAAACTTTTAAATTCTCGTAGAATTCTCAAATTTTCCTTTCTCCTATGTGTGATACGTGAAATATTATAATAGTATAAGAAATGAGATGATCAAAAATGTAAATGTGAATTGGCATGTTATTATGGTACTTGATTGATAAATGTGGTGAAGTAATGAAAATTCTACATTCTTGAAATATACATTGTTGTGGTTGAAAATTATGAGTGAATTTGCTTGTGGAATTCATATCATGTTCATTCATTCCATGACATGCATATTTGCATTGATTCGGATATCGATATAAGTAAGATGAAAAAAATATTGTGATGCCGAGGTAACATGCCATCAAATTTATGATGATATTGTGATGCTGAGGTAACATGCCGACGAATTTCTGATAATATTGTGATATTGACGTAATATACCAATAAATTTATGATAATATTGTAATGCTGAGGTAACATGTCGGCGAATTTATGATGATATTATGATGCCGAGGTAACATGATTGCGATGATGTTATATTGAGATATTTATGATGATATTATAATACTGAGGTCTTTGCCAGCAAGATTGCATAATGCATTGCATTTCACCCTTACATACTATTGCATAGCACAGTGTTATTCTTATAATTGATTGTGCTATCACTTTTAGCTTGTATTTTGGAAATTATGATATGGTGAGATACCATTTTTATTATGTATTATGTATTGCTGGGTCGGAATAACTTTCTGTGCAGGTTGTAGTCGTAGAGATCGACTGGGACGAAAGGAGGTTGTATATTATATTAGACTTACTTTGTTTTGTTAGTTGACTTGCTAGGTACAACGTGAAATTTGGTACTCACTCCTTGCTTCTATACTCGTGTAGGTGATGAACCCAGGCAATAAATAGTAATTTCTTGATTCACCGAGGATTCCCAGGAGACATAGAGAGGTAGCTGTTGTCATTTTGCTGACTTTCTTGTTCCTATTTCTTCTGTATTTATTCTATTCGAGAAGAAAGATAGTGTGGACTTGTATTTCTTTGGTTTTCTGTATTGTTAGTGGCTTGTACGCGTGACAACAAATTCTTGAATGGTATTTAAGTTGATGAAAATTTCTCATTACTTCCGCACGTTATGTTTATTAACCCTTTGAGTTAAGGCTGACTTTTATTCTGGTGGGATTGAGCAAGTGCCATCACGCTCAATTCTTGGGTCATGACAAGTTTGTATCAGAGTCCTAGGTTCATAAGTCTCACGTATGTACAAGCCAAGTTCAAATAGAGTCTTGAGGATTGGTACGGAGATGTCTGTACTTATCTTTAAGAGGCTATGAAGACTCTTAGGAAATTTCTTTTTATTCTCTCTTATAGTGCATGGTTATTTTTGTTAGAGCTACTATTACTGCTGATAGAGGTGAGGCTACTTCCGAGACAATTGCTGAGACCCCAATTAGAGGTAGGGGTAGGGGTCGATCTAGAGGTCATGCTCGTGAAGTTACTTTAGTGAGCAAACGTGCCCAAAGAGCGACACCAGTTAGAGGGCAAGATAAAGAGGCTTCTCCAGAGCCGCAGATAGAGATTAATAAGGATCAAGTTCTTGCAAAGCCCACAACTTCACCTTTACTTCAGGAAACTCTGTTAAGGATGATGGGTATGCTTGAAAACCTCACTCAGGGGGTGGTAGACAGGCACGCAGGGAATTTCCCAACCGAGAGTGAAAGAACAAACTTCAGGGCAACGTTAGGGTATAGTTCATCAGGATCAGGTGGGGCATCCCCAGTGGCCCCTGCAACAGCTAATGGGGCGCAAACCACTTCGGAGGCAGTCCTAGTTGTAGATGATCAGCTTAGTTACGAATGATTTGAGAAGATGAGACCACCTCAATTTCAGGGTAGTAAGAATTAGGATGCTCATGAATTTCTAACTTTGTGCCATGATATGCTAGATGCAGTAGGGTTGGTTGATCAGTGTGGTGTCCATTTTGTGGCACTTAAGCTCTGTAGGCTAGCTAGGGAGTGGTGGAGGACTTATGTAGCATCTAGACCAGTTGGATCCCCTCTAATGGATTGGGGTATGTTCTCTAATGCTTTTAAGGAGTGTTTAATTCCTTGGAGTGTACGGGAAGAGATCCGGTTGAGATTTGAGGACTTAAGGCAAGGAGGTATGGTTATTATGGAGTATGAAGCTTATTTTTGTCAGTTATCCTGACATACCTTAGATATGATTCCAAATGAGAGGGAGAGAGTCCATAGATTTGTGAGAGGTTTGAACTTTCAATTAGATCCTATGTATTCAAAGCAGCTCGTGACGGGGCTTCTTTTCAGTCTATTATATATGGTGCCAAGGAGGCTGAGTTGATGGTTTGAGAAGAGTTCGGAGATCCCAAGAAGGCTCCTATAATGGGTCAATTTTCTAGTACTTCATTAGGAGGTAGGAGCTCACATAGGAGTGATGGATCTTTCAGACGACATGGTCCGGTACATGTATTTATGCCAGCAGCTGAGTGTAGACAGATGTCACGAGGGTCCCAGAGTTCTAAACACGGTGGTTATAGTAGTTCTTTCAGCAGACAACATTCCTTTACACCGAGGTCTTGTTTTGGGTATAGGGATCCAGGACATGTAATTTGACAATGCCCCTTTCAGACTCATTTGGGACCCCATCATACTAATTCAACAGCTCCAGTTAGAGATTCGGCCCCATCGGCCATAGGTTGGGGCAGGGGTCAAACTGCTAGAGGTGGTAGGACTCTAGACTGTAGTACTTTAATTCCACATGGTGGAGATCAAAGTGTAGCTCAGATTAGGGTTGGAAGAGGAGCTCAGTGTTATGCGTTTCTTGGAAGACCCGAGGTAGAGGCCTTAGATGCAGTTATTATAGGTATTGTTCCAATTTTTCATCGGCTTGTATCTGTGTTATTTGATCCCAGATCTACCTACTCTTATGTGTTTACATACTTTTCATCTGGGTTTGACTTATTTTGTGATCGGATGTCAGTGCCCGTGTATGTTTCTATCCCAGTAGGTAAACCTTTAGTGGTGGATCGAGTGTATCGATCCTGTCTTGTTTCTTTGGCTGGGTATGATACTTGGGTAGATATGATCATTCTAGATATGGTAGACTTTGATGTTATCTTGGGGATGGATTGGCTTTCTCCAAGTTGTCACGACCTAAAAATTGGGTGTGATGGCACTTGCTCAACCCCACCCGAATAAGTCAGCCTTGACTTGAAGGGATAATAAACATAATGCGTGGAAGTAATTTAACTAGAGTAGATAACTAAAACTGAGAAACTTCCATCAACTTAAATACCATCAAAGGATTGATTGTCACGCGTACAAGCCACTAACAATACAGAAAATCAAAGAAATACAAGTTCACACTGTCCTTCTTCTTGAATAGAACAAGTACAGAAAAAATAGGAATAAAAGAGTCAGTCAGATGACAACAACTACCTCTCTACGTCTCCTGGGAATCCTTGGTGAATCAAGGAATTACTATTCACTGCCCGAGTTCACCACCTACATGAGTGTAGAAGCAAGGGGTGAGTACCAAATATTATGCGGTACCCAGCAAGTCAACTAACAAAACAAAGTAAGTCTAATAGAATACACAAACTCCTTTTGTCCCAGTCGATCTCCACGACTACAACATGCATATAAAGTTATTCCAACCCAGCGATACATAATACATAATAAAAATGGTATATTACCATATCACAATTTCCAAAATACAAGCTAAAAGTGATAGCACAATCAATCATAAGGATAACACCATGCTATGCAATAGTATGCAAGGGTGAAATGCAATGCATTATGCAATAATTATCGGCAAAGACCTCAGCATTATAATATCGTCATAGGTATCTCAATATCACATCATCACCTGCATGTTACCTCGGCATCACAATATTATCATAAATTCACTAGTATGTTATCTTGGCATCACAATATCATCATTACTTCATCGGCATATTACCTCGGTATTACAATATCATCATAAATTCGCTGGCTTGTTACCTGGGCATCACAATATCATCGTAAATTCACTGACATGTTACCTCGGCATCACAATATTAATATTCAAAATCAATGTAAATATGCATGCCATGAAATGAACATGATATGGATTTCACAAATACATTCATTCATTACTTTCAACTACAACAATATATTTATGTATATCAATAGTATAGAATTCTCATCACTTCACCATATTTATCAATTCAAGTACCATAACAACACATCAACTCGCATTCATATTTTTAATCATCTCATTTCTTATAATATTAAAATATTTTACGTATTACACGTAGGAAAATGGAAAATTTGAGAATTCTACGAGAATTATAAATTTTTGAAAGTCTACTTGCCTTAGTCAAATCATGATCAATCTAACACTTTGACCTTTCCTTTTTGTATGGAATCTGTAGCACCATGATCTAGTCACATAAATTACTACCATAAGATTTCAAATTAAAACTAACAACACCTAAACTATCATGCCTGGAAACAGTGAGGAAATAAGTTGATGTTATCACGTGAGAAGTATTGAGTTGTAATAAAATTTGCTAGGAATAAAATATGTCTTGACTTGGGAAGAGAGATCTAATTTGTTAAAATAATAAATCGGTCTTGATTTGGGAAGACAAGCATGAAAAACATTTGTTTAGAAAAGGTACAGATTTTTTCCATATGTTAGAAAAAGACAAAATATATTCTTGGGTTGTGGAGCCCGGCTATCATTTGACTAATCAATAAGTCCAATGGACCAATTTTTTTTACGCAACTATCCATTCCTAGCAACTTAGCTTATATATAATAAGTGAATATATAAAGGAGTAAATATTAATATAATATTAACTTTAATCCATTAAATTATCTAAATTTTCTTCTATAATTTTTTAGTTTTAGATTGTTTTAGTCCCAAATCTCTTTATTTTGTGTCGAAATAATCCTACACTTGAGATTTTTTTTTAAATTAATAATGAAATTGGTGGGTCTTTGGGTCTAGACTAGACATATAGTAATATGGGTTTTGTGAGTTTTGAAATCTTATGGTGATAATTATTTGACTAGATCGTGGTTCTACAAATTTCATTCAAAAAGAAAAGGCCAAAGTGTTAGATTGACCGTGATTTGATTAAGGCAAGTGGACCTTCAAAATTTTATAATTCTCGAAGAATTCTCAAATTTTCCTTTCTCCTACGTGTGATACGTGAAATATTATAATATTATAAGAAATTAGATGATTAAAAATGTAAATATGAATTGGCGTATTATTATGGTACTTGAATTGATAAATATGGTGAAGTAATGAGAATTCTATATTTTTGAAATATACATTGTTGTGGTTGAAAATTATAAGTGGATTTACTTGTTGAATTCATATCATGTTCATTCATTCCATGACATGCATATTTGTATTGATTCCAGATATTGATATAAGTAAGATGAAAAAATAATATTGTGATGCCGAGGTAACATGCCGGCGAATTTATGATGATATTGTGATGTTGAGGTAATATGTCGATGAATTTATGCTGATATTATGATGTCTAGGTAACATACCGACGAATTTATGATGATATAGTGATACCGATGTAACGTACTGGCAAATTTATGATGATATTATGATGCCAAAGTAACATACTGACGAATTTATGATGATATTGTGATGTCGAGGTAACATGCCTATGATGATGGAATATTGAGATATTTATGATGATATTATAATGCTGAGGTCTTTGTCGGTAATTATTGTATAATGCATTGCATTTCACCCTTGCATACTATTGCATAGCATAGTGTTATCCTTATGATTGATTGTGCTATCACTTTCAGCTTGTGTTTTGGAAATTATGATATAGTGAGATACCATTTTTATTATGTATTGCTGGGTCAGAATAACTTTCTGTGCAGGTTGTAGTCGTGGAGATCAACTGGGACGAAAGGAGTTTGTGTATTCTATTAGACTTACTTTGTTTTGTTAGTTGACTTGCTGGGTACCGCGTGGTATTTGGTACTCACCCCTTATTTTTATACTCGTGTAGGTGGTTAACTCAGGAGTGAATAGTAATTTATTGATCCGCCGAGGATTTCCAGGAGACATAGAGAGGTAGCTGTTGTCACGACCTAAGAATTGGGCGCAAGTAAGCCTTAATCCAAAGGGTTAATAAACATAACGCGTGGAAGTAATTTAACTAGAGCAGATAACTAAAATTGAGAAATTTCCATCAACTTAAATACCACCCAAGGATTGGTTATCACGCGTACAAGCCACTAGCAGTATAGAAAATCAAAGAAATACAAGTCCAAATTATCCTTCTTCTCAAATAGAAAAAGCACAGAAGAAATACGAACAAGAGAGCCAGCCAGATGGCAATAATTACCTCTCTACTTCTCCTGGAAAGTATCGGATGACCACGAAAAATACTATTCACTATCCGAGTTCACAACTTACACAAGTGTAGAAGCAAGGGGTAAGTACCAAATACAAGCAAGTCAACTAACAAAACAAAGTAAGTCTAATAGAATACACAAACTCCTTAAATCCCAATTGACCTCCACGACTACAACCAACACAGAAAGTTAGTCTAGCGTAGCAATACAAAATACATAAGAAAGATGATATTTCACTAAATTTCAATTCCAAAGCACAAGCTACATATTATAGTACAATCAATCACAAGAATAACATCATGTTATGCAATAATATGCAAGGATAAAATGCAATGCTTATGCAACAATCACCGGCAAAGACCTTGGCATGATAACATCACTGAAAAATATCTCAACATCACATCATTACCGGAAAAGACCTCGGCATGATAACATTACTGAAAAATATCTCAACATCACATCATTACCGGAAAAGACCTCGACATCACAATATCATCATAAAGTCACTGGCAAAGACCTCGACATCACAATATCATAGTAAAGTTTTCAACATCTTAATTTTGACGACAAAGACTTCGGCATCATATCTCGACCGGTAAAGACCTCGATCCCAATATTTTCTATCT
This sequence comes from Solanum sejunctum, assembly GCA_025642045.1. Classification (NCBI taxonomy): domain Eukaryota; kingdom Viridiplantae; phylum Streptophyta; class Magnoliopsida; order Solanales; family Solanaceae; genus Solanum; species Solanum sejunctum. The sequence continues at coordinate 9,998 of JAOTQJ010120954.1, forward strand.
CAATCATATCAATATCTGGAATCAATACAAATATGCATGACATGGAATGAATGAACATGCTATGAATTTCATAAACAAATTCACTCATAATTACTAACCACAACAATATATATATCAAAATATAGAATTCTCATCACTTAACCACACTTTTTAATTCAAATATCATAAATCACACCAACTCACATTTACATTTTTAATCACCTCATTTCTTATAATATTAAAATATTTTACGTATTACACATACGAGAAAGGAAAATTTGAGAATTCTTTGAGAATTACAAAGTTTTAAAAGTCCACTTGCCTTAGTCAAATCACGGTCAATCTAATACTTCGGCCTTTCCTTTTTGAATGGAATTCGTAGCACCACGATTTAGTCAAATAATTATCACCATAAGATTTCAAAATTCACAATACCCATGTTACTATATGTCTAGCCTAGACCCAAAGACCAACTAATTTTGTTATTAATTTCAAAAATTTCGATTCTAGAGTTAATTTTAAATCCTTCAAATAATATAGTATACTTATGATTTAGTTACTTATCTCAATATATCAAAACTTGAATAATAATAATAATAATAATAATAATAATAATAATAATAATAATAATAA
>JAOTQJ010120985.1:0-10608 GCA_025642045.1 Solanum sejunctum
AATTGTTGCAAGTTTTCCTTTCCTTCTTCCTCTCCTTCTCTTCTTCCCTCCTTCAAAGCATATCCATGGCTTAAGACGTGAGCACAAGTTCTCTTCTTTTTTTTTGAACTAAGAGGGGTATATATAGAGACCAAACTTTTAAAAATTACATCTTAAGGGCTCCTAGTTAGCCCATTGTTCAATTAGGTCCCCAAACTTTTCTATTTTAATCCAATTGTGGACTCCCGACTCCAACTTAAAATATATGCTCCAATTATAATTAAGCACCGCGAACTTACTTAATTTAAAATACGCCATGTTCGACAAAACTTTTCCAATCGAATAATTTACTTCGATTGAATTAATCACGCGGTCTAACAGTTTTAGAGAGGGTTTTATGAGTTATAGAGTTGAAAAGTGGCTAAGTATAAGTGATTTCACGTTTAAGTGGACATGGGGCTATGACCCCAATGCCCTTGGGCAAAATAAGAAAAACCTATGGAAAATATTACACTTAATTACTGATTTTTACAATCTTTTCACGACACGAAGTTCCAGTTACACGGTGGCGCACCCCAAGCTCGTCACGCCCTGGGTGCGGACAGCCACTGTAAATCGTAAAATTAGTGAAAATTATTTTTTGTTTCAGATCGTCTAAAATCTAGGTTATTCTTATTTTCCACTCAATTTTACCCCTTGATCGAGAAGATAAAGTCAAATTTTTAAAATCACATACGGATTTTGAGATATATAGAAATTACGATTATGGGGTATTTCGAAGAACATGATGGGTGTTTCAAAAACACACCCCAAACCAATTCTTGAAGCATCACAATAAACCATAAACCCTTCTAACCTTCTAGTAGAGCCAAGATAGGAGCAGAGATAAGCTTGTCTTTCAAAGTTTGAAAACTCTTTTCACATTCATTGGTCCAAACAAATTTTATCTTCGTTTGGGTCAACTTTTTCATAAGGGAAGCAATAGAAGAGAAACCATTCACAAACCCCTGGTAGTAACCTTCCAAACACAAAAAACTCCTAATATCTGTCGAAGTCAAGGGTCTAGGCCAATTTCTTATCACCTCCATCTTCTTAGGATCCACCATAATGTCATCACTCAACACCACATGCCCTAGAAAAGCAACCTCTTTCAACCAAAATTCACACTTTTCATTTTTAGCAACCAACTTCTCATCCCTCAAGATTTGCAACACCACCCTCAAGTGATTCACATGATCTTTCTCACTATGGGAGTGAATCAAGATATCATCAATAAAGACTACCATAAATATATCAAGGCAGGGTTTAAAGACCCTATTCCTAAGATCCATAAATATTATCGATGCATTAGTCAAGCCAAAAGACATTACCACAAACTCAAAGTGCTTATATCTGGTCCGCAAAGTTATCTTGGGAATCTCACACTCTCTCACCTTCACTTGGTGGTATCCGGACCAAAGATCAATCTTAGAAAAGTAACTACCCCCTTGTAGTTAATCAAAGAGGTCATCAATCCTAGGTAGAGGGTATTTCTTATTTATGTGACTCTATTGAGTTACCAATAATCAATGCACATTCTAAAGGAACCATCTTTTTTATTTACAAACAACACCGGTGCACCCCAAGGTGACTTATTAGGCCTTATGAAACCCTTATCCAACAAATCCCTCAATTAATTCTTCAACTCCGCCAGGGCCATATGGTAAGGGGGAATTGAAATGTATTGTGTATCGAGAAGGAGGTCTATGCCAAAGTCTATTTCCCTTTCGGGAGGAACACCGAGAAGCTCATTGAGAAACACATCAAAAAACTCATTGACCACTGGAACCAACTCAATAGTAGGGACTTTAGACTCAACATCCCTAACCCTTACAAGATGGTAAATGTAACCCTTAGAAATCAACCTTTGGGCCTTAAGACAAGAAACAATCTATCCTTGACCACTACATTACGACTTTTCCATTCAATGATGGGCTTATTAGGGAATTGGAATCTAACTTTATGGGTCCTACCATCAACAGAAGCATGATATGCATATAACCAATCCATCCTAAGAATAATATCGAAATCCACCATTTTAAGCTCAACAAAATTATAAGATAAGACTTTATGCAATATGGACATGGGACAATCCTCATGGACTCTTTTAGTAATAGTGGACTCACCAATGGGGGTAGACACTTCATAAGATTCACACAATAATTCAAGACACACATGAAGCTAATTGGCAACAAAATGAGTAATGAAAGAAAGAGTGGCATCCGGATCTATCAATGCATGCACAACATAATCAAAAATCTTCAACATACCAGTAACAACATTGGGAACGTTATCCACTCCTTACCTTTTGGAGAGCATAGAACCTAATTTGCCTTGGAGCACCCCCTTGTTCACCTCCCTTTGCCCTTTGACCCACATTAGCACCTTGGCCTTGAGGATGACCATCTCTACACTTGTTTTGAGCATGAGGACAATCAATAACCTAACCTTGTGACCCATCTCATAACAACCAAAGCAAGCAATAGAAATTTTCAACATGTACCACCATGGTTTCTCCCATACTTTTAGCACTTAGGATGGGTCATCTCACCATTGCCACCTTGGAATCTTGGGTTAGAAACCCCATCGTTAGCAAAAATTTTGTTAGGAGCACTGTAGGACCCTTGCCTTGAAGCTTGTGGCCCTGATGAAACTGGCCACCCTTAGAACCTTGGAAGCCACCCTAAAATTGATCCCTCTTGGACTCTCCAGTTCTTCTCTTTATAAGCTTTTCCCCCTCAAATTGTTCGGCATATGTCATGAGCCGAGAAAAATCTATATCAGTTACAAGTGTTGTAGTATGGCACTCTTCAGTTACCAAGTCGGACACCTTCGACACAAACTTCTTCATCCTAACTCTAGGGTCAGCAACCAAGTGTGGAGCATACTTGGAAAGCTTGTTGAACTTGAAGGCATACTCCCTCACACTCATAGAACCTTGCTTGAGGTTCAAAATTCCATCATCTTAGCCTCTCTTAACTCGATAGGGAAGAACCAATTGAGAAAGACGACTTTGAACTCCTCCTAAGGAATAATATCATCATTTCTCCTCTCCAATTTCCATTAAGCAAACCAAATTTGGGCTACACCTTTGAGTAGGCAGGTTGTTAATTTCGGTTTCTCCTCCAAATTGACCCCCATGATAGATAGCACCTTATACATCTCATCAATAAACTCTTGGGGATCTTCCTCCCCCTTGGACCCATGATACACCAGATGTTTCATTCTTGTGAAATCCCTCACCCTTGAGGACGGAATAGGGGCATGAGAGGCTAGGGACCTTTGATTAATTTGGTTAATTGTAACACGGGCCAACATTATGATGGCATCCGAAACTCATCATGGGCTACCCCTCCATCTTGAGGAGCTTGAGGAGCGGGAGGGGTCGATTGCTCCTCGGAAGTACGGTCTCTCCTTAGCCTTCCACTTGGCATCGGCATGATATAGAAGAACAAAGATAATTCATTAGAGGAAAAGCTTTATATTTACATCTAAAGTATGATATAAACCATGAAGAAATGAAATTTCCTAAAACACCTCGTAGCCTCCCATTCATAGTTGCGGCGCGCTTCACAACCATGAATAAGACTCTAATCGACACGGTATATTAGATTTTTGAGGAACATTAATAACCTAGTGCTCTAATATGAAGCTTGTCATGACCAAAGCCTAGGGCTTAAATGTGACACGGTGAATGAGAAACCCGAAGGAATCCCAACCAAGTCTCTTAGCATGTCATTTACACATCCTTGGTCGTGAAAGCAAAATAAATATCAACAAGTGATATAATTAAAAAGGGAAGCATGATTAAGGGAAGTCTTTCATAAATATAGAGACATAAGAAGAGTCAAGCTCAAAGGCATATACAAACTTAGCATCCAACAACACCTCTACTTTAGAATAGAGTGGGGGACAAGACACTTCCCGGGCTCACCCTCATGATAACAAGTATTCAACATAAAAGAAGTCTCAACATAGCATGAGTAAAATAGATATTATTCTCGGAGTTGAGGACTTACCAAAGCTTTCTTCGAAGTACCGAACTAGCCACGTAGAGGAGGATGATCAAAAAGAGCTCCGGTCCCTACATGATAATATCATGTAGGCATAGAGTATGCGTTAGTATATTTGAATGTACCAAGTATGCAGGGTGTAATACAACAAAGACATAAGTCAACATATTCAAAATGCATAATCATAATAAATGGATATAGAATCTCAATATAACATGTATGATCAATGCTTGTAATAAACATGCTTATAAAATATTCAACTTGCATAATATATCATACATATGTGGGAAGAGACCTTAATCTATATAGACAAGTAGCTACAACTTGGAATCTAAGGCATGACACCCCCTCGGTAAAGGTGACTAGGCATAACACTCCCCAGAAAAGTGTGGTCTACTTGCCAAGGCAAACCAAACATAATAACATGAACTAGATGGATCCATTCGTATAGAAAGCGCATAATATATGATCCTATGGTGGCACATAGTTTAGAGACTAAAGACTTTATATAAGGAGCCCTTAAGTCTAGCCCCCATCTTAAGTCTCAATCGATGCTAAGTCTAATCCCACAGAATACTTGAAATAATCATACTTTAATAATAAATGAGTAACTTGTAAGAGACATGATAATATTACATGAGTAGCTCTTTAACATGCTTGACCTCTACTAGTGAGCCTAACTTGAACATGAGAGTAATAATAATCATACATTATCCCTTGTCTTGACATGAATGTCTCACAAGAGGTTAAAATCTAGAAATAGGGCTCAACTTGATACTTGAAAAATCATAGATACTTTTCATGAATTCAATACATGCTTGAAATCCCTTAATAATCATGAAGTCACTTGACTTGTAAATCATGATTAGATCATCAACAACTTGAGAATTGTGTCACATATTTTTATCAAACACATGGAGGGTTCATGATACTTGTTCAAAATCATGCAAGTTAAGAATAAAAAAAGATGAGTAAACTCAATGCAAATCAATCCACCAATATTGTAGTAAAACCCTCATTTAGGATATCTTGATATCCATCACAAAGCATATAATAGTTCATAGTTTCATAGCTCAAATCATGCATAGTCTCAATGAACAAAATCAATTCATGAAATAAGCTTGAAATAGATATTTATGCATAATCAATCAATACTTGATAAAATCCCAAAATAATTTATGCTCATATTTCTTAATAAGAGATACCCATAAATTATACAACTTGAAATCATGCAATTTTCATAAAAGGAAAGGTTGGACTCTATGGGTGAAAGGACCCATGGATGAAGACCCAAATACCTTAAACTTTGAATTTATTAGAGTGAACTTGAATGAGACTTGAAGCTTGAGATGGGTTCTTGAATTCCAAAATTGACTTGAAATCCTTGAATTTGAATGAGAGATTTGGTAAAGTCTTGGAGAGGTTGTAAGAGGGTCTCGTGAGTTGTAGAGTTAAAAAATGACAAAGTATGGAAGATTTCACATTTAAATGGGTGTGGGGCTATTACCCCAATTCCCTTGGATAAAATGAGAAAACAAAGGAAAAACTTACACTGGTCTGCGTCCTTGGTGCGATGCGGACCCAATGCGCAGGGCAACTTACACTAGTCCGCGCTTCAGGTGGGTCGTGGCCTAAGCACGGACAGCCACTAGAGTTTGAAAATTAGCCAAAATTATTTTTCACTATAGATCTTCTATAATCCGGGTTATAACCATTTCCCACTCAATTTTGCCCCTGATTAAGTATATGAAGTTGAATTTTTGAAACCATGCACGAATTTTGAGATATATGAAAATTATACTGGTATATTTTGAAGAGCATGAGGGGTGTTTCAATATGTCTCTAGACAATTGAAGGTACATAAACAAAATTATTTGATCATGATCTTGAATTAGCAATTATGGTGTTTGTTTTAAAGATTCAACGACATTATTTATATGGGATTCATGTTGACGTATTCATGATCACGAGATCTTGCAATATGTGTTCACTCAAAGAGATCTTAATTTGAGGCAAAGGAGATTATGATAAGTGTTCAATATCACCCTATCAAGGTAAATGTTATGGTCGATGCTCTTAGTAGACTATCTATAGGTAGTATGACTCATGTTGATGAGGGGAAGAAAGAGTTGCCAAAGGATGTACATCATTTGGCTAGATTGGGTGATGTTTTGATACAAATGATGGTAGCATCCATGCTCAAAATGGGAATGAGTCTTATGTGATAGTTGATGTCAAGGAAAAGTAAGACTTAGACCCATCATTGGTTGAGTTAAAGAAATTGGTTGCCGAAAATAATATTTTCTCCCAAGGGGGAGATGGTGTGCTTCGATACGAAGATTAGTTATATGTTCCAGATGTTGATGGTCTTTGGGAGGTGATTTTGAAAGAGGGTCATATCTCTGATTATTTCACACATCTAGGGTCCACCAAGATGTACTGGGATTTGAGGGAAGTGTATTACTAGCACGGTATGAAGAAAGACACAACTAAGTTTTATTGCCCAAATTGTTAACAAGTGAAGGTGGAACACCAAAGGCCCTATAGGTTCACCCAAGATGTTGAGATCCCTACCTGAAAATGGAAGGATGTAAATATGGACTTTGTGATTAGGTTACCCCATACCTAAAAATAATTTTACTCTATTTGGATAATTGTTGATAGAATGACTAAATTGGCTCTCTTCTTACCGGTGTAGACTACTTTCAACACTGAGGATTATGCCAAGTTATATATCTGAGAGTTGGATAGATTACATGGTGTACTTAGGTCCATTATATCGGATCATGGTACCTAATTTACTTCTCACTTTTGGAGATCATTTTAAAAAGTGGCTTGGTACTAAGGTGAAGTTGAGTACTGCTTTTCATCCTCAAATTGATGGACAATCTAAGAGAACAATTCAAACTTTGGAGGATATGTTGAGGGCTTATGTGTTGGAATTCAAGGGACATGATCATCTACCATTAATTGAGTTCACCTACAATAATAATTATCATGCTTAGTTATTATGCTAGCATCAGAATAGCACCATTTTACAACTTTGTATTGGAGAAAGTGTAGATCCCCGGTGGGATAGTTTGAGATATGTGAAATGTCATTTATTGGCCCATACTTGATTATGGAGGCCATGGAGAAGGTGAATTTGATTCAGGAAAGGTTAAAAATGGCTCAAAGTCGCCAAAAGTTCTATTTGGATACTAGAAAGAGCGATCTTGAGTTTCTTGTTAGTGATTGGGTGTATGTGAAGGTTTCACCTATGAAATGTGTGATAAATTTTGGTAAAAGGGGCAAGTTAAGTCTCCGGTATGTAGGCCCTTATGATATTGTTGAGTGAATCGGCAATATGGCTTATAGATTGAATTTGCCCTTAGATATGAGTTCTATTCACCCAATTTTTACATGTGTCGATGTTGCGAAGTTGATTGGTAATCGTAATACGAATGTGCCTTTGGAAGGTATGGAGGTTGAAGAGAACTTGACTTATGAATAAGTTCTGGTTGAAATCTTAGATAGGCAAGTGAAGGGACTTCACAACAAGGATGTTATTTCGGTCAAAGTGCTTTAGAGAAATCAACATGTGGAGAGCTCTACTTGGAGGTAGAATTGGACATGATGAAGTGATATACCTATCTATTTCAACCTACTCAATCCTAAGGTACTAGGTCCTTTTTATTCAAATGCTCCTAATTCCTTCATTCCTATGTTTTCTTGTCATGATATGCATACAAGTGTACAAATTAATTTAAATGATGTTTTAGCATGGATTTGATGACTTCATGGTTTTAAATGTTAAGTTATGTATTGTACCTTCATGTTGAGATGTTTTTATGTTCAAATCAAGGTATCTAAGCCATGTTCTAGCTCATTCAAGGATGAATATTTCCAAGAGGGAGATGATGTAAGGACCCAGGCTTAGGAAGGCCTTATAGATAAATTATAAAGTATTATGATTCCTAATGCATGGATTATGATTTCATACATGATGATTATGCTCATTTATACATAAATTATGAAGTATTACATAATTTTTATGATTTCCAAGCATAAATACGTGATTTTAGTTATGCATGATTACGGTTTGATAATTTGATGTGATTTCCTTTATTAATGGTCCAAATTGGTTTTAATTGCATATTTTCTCTATCAATCTTATCTAATTTTATGATTTTGATCCAATTGTTCATGAATCAACACTTAGTTCTAGTCTCTTACGGTAAAACTGTGAATTTTTCATGATTATGATCTTACGTATGTAAAAGTATATTTTATGATAATGATGATGTTATGACAATAACAATGATGATGCTATGATAAAGAGGTTGATTAAGACCCTAATGTTTATGATGATGATGTTGAGGTGAGAATGTCTACCTACACTATGATGAAAAGCAAAGTAGATGGACTATTCTTATGATATGAGATCTTTTCATGAAAGATTATGATAACTATTTTATGAATTATGAAAGTATGATTTTTAATGACGTATGAACTATGTTAAAAGCTATGTATATGCATGATATATGTATTTCATGGGATATGACTTAGCACCAAATAAGATTGCGGGTGGGGTTCGATCTAAGGGGTCCTTAATGTAAAACCTACCTTTCTCATAACTATGTGTCATTGTAGGTGATGATGATTATATTCTTGTATTGTATTATGTTAGTGAATCCATATAAGTAAAGCATACCGCCGAAATGGGATGATTCCCATAAGGTTCATGCTAAAGCACTTAATAAAATAGGAATGATCCTGTAAGTCAAGATATAGTCTACCCTGGCAAAGTAGGCAACTCTTTTACTCGCTGTAGAGGTAACATCGGGATTCCATGTAATAGTCCACATGGTCTTATATGTCAGTTATGGTCTTATTCCCGCATATGTGTGCTAAGGTTATGAATGGATTTGATGATGTTCCTTCTTATAATTTTAACTTGCATTGCTCATCATTTTGTGTCCTCATCCTATTGATTATGACTATGCATATTGTTGACACTCAATTTTTACCCTCCACGGTGTCAAATTAATCATCGAGCTTTATTTTGTGTTTGATGATTTTTAAATAATTTTTTTAAAAAAATAAATTAATTTAAAATATATACGGGCGCGTGAGGGCCATGCGCCCGATATATCTCCTTCATCTTCATCTTCCTCACCATTTTTAACCTTTCCCCCAAACCCTAAAGCGCCGCACCCCTCCCTCACTACTCCCCAACTCACACCCGACCAACAACCGACAACCTTCCTATTCTCCTCAACGTTCAACAACAATATCTTCCCTTTTGTCAGCCTTTAGGATTTTTATTCCGCAATTGAAGGATAAAAGTGGAGGCGCTTGGATTGAAAATTCAAAATCCCCAAGCCAAGCATGTTCTTCATCCGTTCTTCCCTCTCAGTTTGCCCTAATTTTGGGGCTATATAATCCCTTCTCATTCGTTTTAGCAAAAAGAAAAAAATTTGACAGAAGAAAAACCCAAAAATACCTAGCAAAATGACTCGATTTTTTGACAATCATTTTGCCTGGAAGATCCTCGAACTGATTCCAAAAGAATTTTCAAAAATCTAGAATCCTTCGATAACAAGATCCACAAATTCTATTGATTTGAGGATTGATATTTGATTCCTAAAATCGAAAAGCCCATTTAACTGCTACAGCCCCAATTTTGACGATAAGTAAGCTTCCTCACTCGTCGTCCCCAGTCCGCTGCCCCACAAAAGGTAATATCCCAATCTTATTTTTTTTTAGTTTTCATATACTTTGTTTGGAATGTGAACTTCGTAGTTATACCGAGATCTCCTGTTTGAGCTCGTTTGGTGATTGAAAATATCCCACTGGGACTGTTCGATGTCGTGATGTTACTATGATTTGGATTGTTGAGACAGTTTAGGAACTACACTGTGATATCGTTAGCTGGCTGCTTTCTCATTCAATATTTGTTATATTTCAATCGACTTCAAATGCCTGCTTTCTAGCTTACAGAAGCGCAGACGTTACTCTGTTAATGATGATATGTTGCTTTCAAATAGATATATGTTGTTGTCGTTGATTTGTTCTGTTGAGTTGCTTAGAGTCGAACTAATGTCAAAACGATTTTGGCTTCCCAAATACATGCCATAATATTCAAGTTTCAACTTGTTAGATGATAGTTCTGTTTCTTTAGAGGGCTATCTGTTCGTCTCTCGATGAATATTAATGTGGTCGTTTGCCTTTATCTGCTGGATCCTGCCTAGAAGGTGTGGTTCTTTGGTCATAAAAGATGATACATATCTCTATTGGGTTGAAATTGCTAAGAAAGTGTTTAAAACTTGTTGCCTGCTGCTTCTCGTGTTTTTGGTTTACTGTTGTCAAAATTAATGACGTTGTTATTGTCATCTTAATTCACTATAGATGCTAAAAGTTCAAGATTAGTGTTGAAGTGATTGTGCTCCTCGAACACCCACTTTTACATTCAAATTCAGCTTGTCAGTACACTTTACTGATATTTCTGCTTCACTGAAATAGTGTGAATCTACTGCTTCTCATTTCCATGAACAAGTCTTGTCTGGTGTAGATCATTTAGTGATGCTTGGGTTTA
>JAOTQJ010120996.1:0-10608 GCA_025642045.1 Solanum sejunctum
GTGACAGAAGTAGTATCATAGCAGTTAGTCCTCGGAGTGTCCACAGACCGTGTCTGATAGAGTCTTGTTTATCGGTGGGATTAAAGGTCGGTCAAAATTAAGTGTCAACAGTTACCCCTTCTTTGCTTGGTAATGAAGAATGAATTGTCGAGCAAAGAAGTTGACAGAGTAGCCAATTTTGCTCGACCGATGAAATATTATCGGAGGGACCAAATAGAACAAAAAAGATTGTGAAAAATATTACGATGAGACTTCGTATCAAGTCGCCTACATATCTCTGGTTAAAGTGTGTATATTAAGTAGTGAAATAATACTTAAACATGATGCAAATTCCCACTTAAACCATAAAATTTGTCATATCTCTTGGGCCATGCTAATCATAAGTTATATCCTTAGGTCATGATGAAATGATGTCCGTAGGCCATTAAGGATGATGTCTTTGGACGATGACACCGAGGCCATGAAGGATGATGTCTTTGGACGATGACACCTTCAGATCATGAAAATTATGAACTAAATTTTCAGGCTATGAAATGATGTACGTAGATCATGAGGAATGATGAATTTAGACTATGATGCCTTAAGGGTATATATCATACGATTTTTCAAGCCAATGTAAATTTTTAAAACAACACAATGCAATTTCAATAGGCAAAATTTAATTTTCAAAAGGCCATGCAAAATTTTTTTTAATGCAATTCAGTAGGCCATGCAAAATTTTAAAAGAATGCAATGTAATTTAAGTGAGCCAAAAATACAAAACTTTAATAGGCCATGCAAAAACAAGTTGACGTAGGCCCAATGTATAATTTTCAATAGGCCATGTAATTTTCAATGTGTTTTTAGTAGGCCAGACGTAAACTGCATTTCATGCAAATTTTCATTCAAATTTAGTATATCAATTTAAAAATGCAATTTTATACAATTTTAATAGGTCAATGCAACAATGTAACGTCATGCAAATTTAGTATATCAATTTAAAAATACAATTTCATGCAACTTTTAGTAAGCCAATGCAAAAAATGCAATTAAATGGGTCAATGTAAAAATGTAATTTCACATAATTTTAGTAAGCCAATGTAAAAATGCAATCTAAAATAGGCCAATGTAAAAAATATAATTTTAGTAAGTCAATGTAAAAATATAATTTTATGTAAATTTATTAGGCCAATGCAAAAATATAACTTTTAGTAGGCCAATGTAAAAAAAAATTGTGTAAATTTAACAGGCCAATGCAAAATGTAATTTTTATACCAATTTAGTAGGCCAATGCAAAAAATGTAATTTCAAGTAGGCTGAGATTAAAAGTAATAAGATAGTTTATCCTTCACCTATCGTAAGAAAAGTGAGGATTCCTTGCATGACACGAATAGGCCAATCCCGGCATGTATACCTATCTTTGCTATGTTCAAAGAAAATTGTTAGCTTGTAAAAGGGGAGGTTGATCTGTAGTTTTGGCTTGACCCGCATGCTCCATATGTTGTTGACATTTAGCCTTTCATCTTGAAGTCCTCTTGAAGGCCAATCTCTCATTTCCAAATTCGTCTTTGTTGAAATTTTTGAAAGCCACTCATAAATTTATATCCTAGTTTGTACAAGATGCTCTGGAAAGGAACTTTTTTTTTAGATCCTTCTCGAAAATTCTGCCCTATCTACTCGTTCGATAAGTAATGTGCTCTTTTAAAGGAATTTTTGTGGTCCTCTCAAAACATTCTGCCCCAGTCCATGATATAGGAGAAATATAAGATTTTTATTATGATAAGACCGAACTCCATAGGAACGCCTACGTATTCCTTTTAAACGGGAATCGGGTCTGACATAATTTCAAATACAAAATAAAAGAACATTAAATAAATATTATTCGGAAAAGAGAACTCATGCCAGACTTCTTCATTTATTCTATCAGTGTAGATGTTTCTCTCATAGAACTTGTGCAAGATAACTTTTTCCTCGGATGATACAAGTCAAGATCGAATCTCAACATGTTCATTGATGATTTGGGAGTGGATTGTTGGATGTATTTAGCGTAAGATCCTTCAAATGTATGACCTTAGTATTAATCAGATCTTGAATTTTATCCTTCAAAGCACAACATACATCAGCAGTGTGTCCCTTCATTCCTGAGTGATATGCACAAACTTTATTTGGATCATACCATTTGGATTGAGTATTTGGATTCAAAGCTAGAATAGAAGTGACATAGCCAGTCTCTTTCAAGCTTTCGTAAAGTTGACCTATCGGTTCAACTAGAGAGTATAGCTTTTGATGAGTTTTCTTTCAAAGTTAAGATGATTTCTATAATTTGATCATTGAGGAGGTAAAGGTGGAGGTGTTTGAAAGTATGTTGGTTGGATATGATAAACAGGGTATGTGGGTTGTTGATATGGCGGGAGAGGAGTTTGATTAGAGGTAAGTGGTGGATAAAAGGGAGGAGGTGCAAGGTATGGTGATGTAGGATAGTGAGCGAGTGGCAAAGTTCGAATTTGATGTCTTGTAGGAACTTTATGTGTCATCATTACTGAACCCACTTTTTTCTTCTTGCGATTTTCAGGCATCCCTCCAAATTACAAGGCTTTATTAGTAGCTTGTGACGCCTCTTGATTGATAAGTGCCATTTTTATGCCTTCTTCAATTCTTTCACCCAACTTAGTGATGTCAGTGAAGCTCTTTTCTACAACAAGCATCATTCTATGATAGTATTGAGGTTCCTGCACACGAATAAAATAATCCTTTATTTGTGATTCCTCCATAGGAGGTTTAGCTCTAGCAGCTTCACACCTCCATCTTATAGCATAATCCCGAATGACTCGCTTGGCTTATTTTCTAGGTTTTGAATATAGAACTAGTGTGGCGCATTCTCAATGTTGAACCCAAACCTATCCATGAAATCAGAAGCCAAATCCTCCCATCTTGTTCACTTTCGTTAGTCTTGTCTATATACCATGTTAGAGCTTTCCCTGTGAGATTTCTTATGAATAGCTTCATTCTAATCTTTTCATTTTTTTCAGTCCCTACTAATTTATCACAATATATGCACAGATGAGCCTTGGGATCTCCAATACTATTGTACTATTCAAATTTTAGAGGTTTGAACTCAACATCCGAATGCAGGCACAAATCTTCATAGCTAAAGCCAACCACCCTTTTGCTTTCTTCTACATGTCGCATTCGATTGGTCAAACTATTTAATCTCTCAGTCAGAGACTTAATCAGGATATCTTTTTGAGAGGATTCTGATTCATGATAATTATGGATAAAAGGAGAGGTCTCAACATATATAGAATTACGGGCATAGGTTCCAGAGGCATGGGCTTTCAAGATGTTGGCAGTGGACTTAGGAGACATATCTTGAATATGGGTAGGATTTTGTGTGTGCAATATTGGTTCATAAGTGCTTAATTGATATGAAATTTGATGATTGCCATTTGAAAACTGGGTGCTCAAAGGTGGTATATAAGGAGGGTTAAATTGAATTTGGGAGGTCGGATAAATCAATGGAAGATGATTTGGGAAGATGATTTCAGGCATAGTGATTGGGTCATTCATATTCTCCCAAAAAGAGTGCCGAGAGAAATGGATATTCTAACCAGGTTGCGCATATTGGCCATTTTATCTTCTAGCTCTTGAATTTTCCTTACTAACGTCAAAGTCAAATCATCACACTAAAGTCCCCTTTCAAAAGTCTCAACCCTTTCGATCGCGTCGTTGTTAGTCATTTTGTCCTTTTTTTGATGACTTAAACTTAGGGGAGTAGGAGGAGGTCCTTTTGATTGAGTGTAGTAGGCCAGAGTGCTCAAACAAATCAACCTTTGGGAAAGGGAAGACATGAAAAAATAAAAAATAAAAATAAGAAAAAAAAATCAAATTAGTGACGTGATAAATAACACGAAAACAACATATTAGTTTGTAAAATAAACGCCCTAAATGCAAGGAGCCTTGTTGAGCTAGAAGTAGGCCTAATACGACAAATAAGTGATTCTTGATAATTTAATCCAAGCCTTAATTGGTAAATTGGAATTTTAGAGTAAGAGGTAAATAACTTGAGAGAAACAAACTATTTTATTCATTAAATAAACAAAGAAAGCAGGAACCTCAATACTTTAAAAAAAAAAAAAAGAAGATAAAATTAAACCCAAGGGAATAAAGGTTAACAAGGGAAATAATAGAAAGTAAGACTCCTCAAAATGGTGCTCATCATGATCAATCTCCTTAGCATCTCTTGTAATCCACTCAAGGTACTCCATCGTGATATGAGGCTGATTCCCGTCGAGGTTGATGATAACAGATCTCTCCCCATCTTCTCATTATGTCACGAACTTGTGAAATTCCTGTCACAAAATCATATTCTTACACCCTCATATCAGCCATTGGTGGAACCCTTTGTATTTGCCCAAACTATCGAAGAACTCTAGACGAAGCATATGGTTGGACACTGGTCAGGCCAATGAGCTCCAAAATAGCAAAGTTCCTCTCTTTTTACCATGTTGTGCGGCTAGCCATGGATACTTCCATTGAACATGAAGAGCAAAAAGTTCCTTCAGAAAGATATACCACTCTCCAATCCCTTCAGGAGCAACAAATTCAACCATTCTTCTCGAATTTCAGAAAGATATACCACTCTTCGGTCCCTTCAAGAGCAACAAGTTCAGCCATTCTTCTCGAATGAGTATGAATCTTATTTTGTATCCCACTTCGAATATTATTTTCATGAAAATGCTTGACAGCCCATAATTGGAGTAGCAGATTACACCCCTCGAAAAATCTTCTACCTCTGACACACATGGAGGATGCCCTCATCATTTCTGTCATGATCATTGGCACTAAGGTGACATTAATTCCATTTCTAGCTACTATCTGGACCACATAGCTCAAAGAGGTTTCTATTTTCCCATCTTTTTTAAGAAATACTAAGGTACCCAGTAATGCGATAGCGAAAGCATTCACACGATACCTCTCCCATGTTTCTGCTGAATAAGAGAATTCCTCACTAAAGTTCTTATATCCATCTTGGTGGACAAAGTGTGAACGCAGAAAATCTAGAGAAATCCAGTTGAAATTCAGGCTAGTTAACCCTGAATTGTAATTCAGTCCCAACGATCTTAAGAACTTCTTTGGTGTTTGCTTGTGGGGTATAAATCATGCTTCCCCCATAGTAGTTCAAATCAGTGAAGCACCTATTTCCTCGACAGTAGGAGTTAAGTCGAAATATTCAAATTTGAAAACAGTCCTAATAGGGTCCCAAAACTTCAGTAGGGCTTTGATAAGATACCGATCTGGGATGATATAAATAAGGTTAATCCCCCCACCAATTGACTAATTTTATAGCGTGATCTTACCTAACATTCTCCAACCATCATCGAAGGCTAGGGTTGACATCTACCACCATCTGGGTGTTGAAAAAATTTGGGAAAGCCATCTGAAATTCTGCACACAAAAAGGTAAAAATATGATCTAAAACTGCATTTTGACAATATTTAGGCTTGGATTAATTATCGTGATCACATCGACACATAAGATGCATTATTTTGTCTTAGAGAGTGATTGGACCCTCTAGACTTAACAAGGTGGCTACTATTGTGTAGATTGACCCCATGGGCCAAACTGCCTAGGGCTAATGCATGCATGGCCTAAACTTTGGGATGGATAGCTCTATCCTAGATTTCTAAAGAGTGGGTTGGACGCGAACTGGATGTTTCTATGTGAGAAGCACATGGTCTAACAGTAATAAGACTATCCGTTATTCACCACATAAGCGCTTACTCTCTAAAATTTGATTTGAAAAGGAGGCGAAAAAAGTGCAAAGGAACGACATCACCTTAAAAAGGAAAAAAAGAGGATCCCAAATGGGGGAATATATGAACGAAATGACAGTTTATCAAAACAGTAACAATTAACAGTTAAGGCAAATATTTAAGCACGTAACTTAAAGCAATAAATAAAGGGAGGGGAGTTAGATTAGTAGGGATAGGGGAGGGGATGTTAGAAGGGAAAAGGGAAAAAGGAAGGGGAGTTAGAGGGAATAAGGGAGAGGTGTTAGAGGGAACAAGGGAAAAAGAAGAACCAAGTTAGTAAATAATAGCAATATTAGACAAAACAAATGTAGCAATATAAGGAAAGCAAGGAAAACCCACATAAAAGAGATACGTAATTATTAGAACCTAATTTCCCAGAAGAGTCGTCATTCTGTTATGCCCCCTTTTTTTTCTCGCGAAAAGATGAAAACCTGAATGATGTCGTGACAAACGACTCTTTTGGGATTAAAACAAATGAACATAAAGAAGAGTCATCACCTAATGGCTGGGTGCATTAGGACACCCATTTCTAATCTAAATCTAAGTTATATGGTCAAAACACCGGAAGACGAGTAAGGATTCAAGTTACCACTAAGGGAAGGTGTTATGCACCCCTCAAGGTCCAGAAATGTGGGTTATGACTGTATCTTTTATTTATGTTGGGGTTACAAATAGCAATTAAGGACTCAATTTAAAAGTCTTAGTTAATTCTAAATGATCAAATAAAAGAGGAATTAAATAGATAAAACAAGTAAATAACTAACTAGCCCAGGCAATTAAAAGCAAACAAGAGAGAGAAAAGCTAAAGGAACCAATAATTAACTCCACCTGGATCAATTTACTTGACTATATTTCAAAAGAAAAAATT
Source organism: Solanum sejunctum (assembly GCA_025642045.1). Classification (NCBI taxonomy): domain Eukaryota; kingdom Viridiplantae; phylum Streptophyta; class Magnoliopsida; order Solanales; family Solanaceae; genus Solanum; species Solanum sejunctum. Next base: position 6,661 of record JAOTQJ010120996.1, read on the forward strand.
GTCACTTTAGCTGGCATGGCTTATTTAAGCCTAGGGACAAAACCAAGATTTGGCCTTATTAAAGCTCGAGTGCATGTCAGTATCTCCGATGGTCCTATATACCCCCACCCCCTTCCTAAGTTTATTTTTGAACCTAAGAGCATACTAAGAGAAATGAAAAAAACTAACGTCCTCCTCAAGTGTCTATCGCCCCTTCGTATGGTCCAAGAGGCATTGGATTTCTAACATTGGAGGTTCTAGACTTGAAGAGAATCGACGATTTCCTATGACTCGCATCATACAAAACAAACAAGACAACTATTTAGCAAATAGAATCTCAAGTATGCTCTCAAATAATTAACACAAATGGTGCAAAGATTAAAAAAAAAATTGTTTATGCAAGTTAAGGATTTGAAATATGTTAGAAGAGATGAAAAATAACTCAAGTTTAACATAATACTTGATTATTATTTCTTAAAAATATGTCAAAAAGTACTTATTTAAACTAAAGTCATAAATAATATTCCAAAACTATTTTAAGTTCCATAAACATTGTCTCTAAGTAAAAGACTAACTTTCAAAAACACTTATTTTAATTATGTGCAAAAAAAAATAGTTTATTTTAAAATGAATTTAAAATTATGAATAAACCTTATCAAAAAATTGTGACAATGATTTTGTTTTTTTGGATAAAAAACGTTTATGAGATTCCTGTACAAGCTAAACTTGTTAAAATCATTAAATAATATCTAATATCAAAAAATTGTGACAATGATTTTGTTTTTTTGATAAAAAAACGTTTATGAGATTCATGTACAAACTAAACTTGTTAAAATCATTAAATAATATCTAAGAGGTTAATCTTGACAAAACATTACCTTTCAAACATTTAGAAGAAAATCCTAATTTAAAGATTTAATTGGTGAAAAATCATTAAACATGAGATCAGACGTGTGACAATTAATTATAAGACAATAGTAAAAGTTAAATTATTAATAAACTAAGATACTTTTTTTAATGTCCTGTTTTAATAAATGAACATTCCTGGAAAGTTAATTTAAGTATAATTAAAACAAAATAAATTTTATAGACATGCTTTCTCCAACACACTCACATAACAAAAAGAAAATTAAAATGAAAAAGAATAAGTAGCACGTTAGTTCCCTTCCCCCTATCCCCCAACTTTCACTATTATTTTCGTTACAACATTTGTTGAAAAAAAAAATAAAAGACATCATCATAACATTAAAAAAATAAATCTTCGAGGCCTCCAAATTCATCCCCTCCCAAGGCGGCTCTTCCCCTCTTATAAAAGAATCTATAACACTTAAGTAAAACTAGCAATACCAACAACAACAACAACATAACCAGTGCTATCCCACTTTGTAGTCTGGGAAGGATAGATTGTATGCAGACGTTATTGCTATCTCATAAAAGTAAAAAGACTGTTTCCTAAAACCCTCAGCTCAAAACCAATAAGCAGAAAGACTAGATATGACAAAATAAAATGTAAGGTAAAGAAACAACGGGTACGACTAACAATGAATAGCACATGACAGTAAGTAACAATGATAAAACTAACACATATACACCAGATAATGCAAAGAAAAGGAACAATAATAGTAAAAATAATACAAATTCTAATAATAAGAAGAAGAAAACGAAGGAGAAGAATAGGAAGAAGAAGAACTTAGTCTGCTACTCTAATCCGCGAACTCCTTTCTATCTAGCAATACTAGATATAATAAAAATAATAATTCAAATAAACCAAGAATTCAAGAACATACAATCAAAAGGAAGATAATATAAACTTATTGGGTGCTGATTAACACCAAACCTTTATCTTGAAATTAAGGGAAAGATGATAATAATAATTTTTTTTTTTTTGGAAAGGCGGAATGTCAAAGATTATTTTTGAAATGCAGGAATTTTCTTCGTTTCTTTTTTTTTCTCTGAAGAAGTATGCAGAATGTCTTTACATAGTAGAGAAGAATAATTAGAGGTGGAAACTAAAAAAACAAGAAAATATTTGATCAATCAAACTTACCATAAGCAAAATAATAAATAACTTAATTGATTCAATTACAAAGATTACCATAAGATAAATCAATTAAATTGATTCTGTCAAGAAATTTACCACAAATAGTCTAAAATATCTTAGTCAAAAATGGTTAGTCAAAATAGGGAGAATTATTTAAGGGAAACGGAGAAGTTAATATTATGAAGCAATCAGGATGATATAAAAAGGAGCAATTACTATATAAATAAAATCGATTCTTACACATTCACGCGTCAATAACTAACAAACTTAACATTACAAAACTAAGTAAACGAAAAATTTACCGACTTTACTCGAATCAAGTATTGTATAAGAAAATAATAGGTCTAAAATCATATGCTCACAGACAAAATTACCGCAATGTTTTACCAAAAAAAATTCAGAACAAGGCAAGGAGATCATAATTAATAGCAAAACTAATTTCATTCAACAACTTTGTGGCAGATTTCCAATCTTTCCCATAAACAGAGAGTAGCAGAAGATTGGAGCAAATGTCAACCAAAATCAAAAGCCAGTAATCAATGTAATTAATCAAAGTCAATAAAAATGAATAATCATTACATCAACGGAGGAATAACAGATCATGCCTAACTATACAGGGAGAATTCTTAACGATTCTAAGTCTAGGTCGAGTTGAACAAACAATTCACACATAAGTCAGATCACAGACAAAAGTAAGTAGATGTTAGAAAAATCAACAGTAGATAGATTCACGTATCTTCGCTTTTAGTAACACGAATTGAGCAAAAGCAGTTTTTTGTGTTCAAAGGCCAAACTTTGTTGTTCGAATGGGTTTTGCGGCGGGTTTCTCTGGTTTGAGGGTTGTTGTTGGGCGGAAGTTTGGGTGGCATTTTAGGTGGGGTTTAGGTGGCGAAAATGGGGTTGTTTGGTGGTGGAGGTGACGGGAACAAGGAGATGACGATGGAGAGACGAGTGTGAGAGAGAGACGAGCAGGGGAGAGAGGGGAGAAAGAGGTCTTTTGGGGTAGTTGTTTGGCGGTGTGGCGACGGGAGAGAAGAGAGGGGGTGGCTGATTTCCGATAGTGGGGCGTTTGGTTCGTGTTGCCGGTTGGGGTCTTGTTTCGTGGAGATGGCGGAGAAGGGGAAGAGGGCGACAGAAAGGGGGAGAAGAGGGGAGGCGTGGTAAGAGGGGAGACGAAGGGAGGCAGTGCCGATGGTGCTGGGGGCGGAGAGTGGTGGGTTGGGTGGCGTTCTCTCTTGGTGGTTGATGAAAGAATGAAAATGGAAAGAAGGGTTTGGGGGTAATGTGAAAAATGAAATAAAATTTGAATTTATTCGGATCATTGATCAAAAAGAATAAATGGTTGAGATTAGATTTTTAGGAATTGGGTCGGATTCGGGTTAAAATGATGGATAATCCAAATTTAAAATTGAATCGAATTGAATTGAATTGCAAACTTAAAATTAGGCTATAACTTGACCCAATTTAGATTAGAAATGAAAGAAATTGTAAAAAATGGGTTAGAATTGAAATAATTTTCAAAGAAAATGACTAGAATTGAAATAAATTTGATAGAAAAGACTACGAATTGAATAAATTAGGGCAAAATTGAATAGAATGTCATCTAATTAATTATAATATATACACAAATAATATTTTAAAAATAATAATCTTTACGTAACGAAAACAAAATACGTAAATAAAATAATTATATAAAAATATGAAATATTATTTTATTGAAATTAAAAATATTAATAAAATAAATTGGCAAACATTATATTTAAACATGACATTAAAAATAATACTAAGTAAAAAATAATGAAAGTAAATAATATCAATAACAAATATTATTACTATTAAAAATAATAATTATCATAATAATAATAATAATAATATCAATAACAAATATTATTATTATTATAATTTTAAAAAAAATATAACAAAAATAT
>JAOTQJ010121007.1:0-10608 GCA_025642045.1 Solanum sejunctum
CGGCGGCGCTGGTTTAGGGTTTTCTGGCTTTTGATTTTTTGAAGGGGAAATGGAGAAGAAAGGTTGGGAGAGAGAGAGATATCGGGCGCGTGAGGGCCACGAGCCCATAGTATTTTTTTTTAAAAAATAATGGTATAAAATCGTTAAAACAAAAATAAGACTCGATAATTAATTTGAAACCATGGAGGGTAAAAATTGGATGTCAACAGCTCCCTAGTACACTCTTATAGACAAACAAAACGTTGTGTAGATGGCTATGTGGATCCTCTGATAGTAGGCCTATGAGCAACCCATGATTTTGTAGTATCTAAAGCAACCCACTCGAAACAATAAACTTTGTTCCATCCACTAGCGGTGATAACATAATAGCTCTAGTAACATCCATAGCCATAGGATTTAGCAAATATTGATTCCATTGATAAGATTCAGCATTAAGGTCATGTGGTTGTAGATTAATGTCCTCAAGCGAGGTGGGTTACTATCATTCTCATTCTGGTTCTAGTTCTGATTCAGAGCTGCATTAACCATGTTTTTTGTGTTATCTTGGGCCATTCTTCTCAAGGTTCTCTGGATCTGTCGGTCAAAAAAAGTCAAGGGAATGCCTCAACTTCGCGTGTTATGCATACACTACACTTGCATACTGAAACAAAAACAAAAACAACAAAATTGTAAAATAAGGAAAATAAGGATTAATTTCCAAACTACTCAAATTAAATAAGTCTAGCCGTATTCCCCAGCAACGGTGCCAAAATCTTGATATCACCTAAGCTACACCTTTTTTTGAAGGTTAAAGCGGTCGTTGTCAAGATATATTACCTAACCAAGGTTAGGGTCGATCCCACATGGAATAGGGAAGCCTTAGAAAAATTTCAAGTAGTTCAGGTGATTTAACCTACTTATCTCCCCAAAAGGGTGGGAGGGGGTTTGTAAAAACTATGAAAAGAATTTCTAGACTAAGACAAGTGTGAAATCAGTATAAAGAGTATCTAGGCTATTGTGTTCCCATGAATCCCTGACTCGATATTACCAGATAATCAAATTCTTTTCTAGCGTGTAGCATGCAAAATGGAAAGTTAAGTTTACCAAGCCCTTTGATTCAAGCGAGAGACAAATTTCACTACATGATTAGATTCACCCCCACAGTGTGACATTACTAACCCTTACCTATTGTTCCAGTACAACCTCCCCTTGATTTAGTTTGGTCAATTAGACGAGAAATATCAATCGAATCCTATTAATTTATCTCTTTTACTATTCATTACTACCTTGATTCATTCAGTACCACTAGATGAGTTCTAACATTGGCTACCGTTAAAAACCATTCAAACCAAAGAGAATTAATTAATACATGCATGCACACTTTCCAGGAATTATGAATTATCTGATTTTACCTTGTTAGTTTTTCATGATTTCCATGATCCTAGTTGTGAATTTAGCTACTCATTATCAGTGTAGATGCAAGAATCATGTTGTTGCATAACATAACTAAGCACTTACATAATAAAATTAAGAAAAGATATCCAAGCTCTTCACCAAGAATCACAAGATTGAATTAAAAAACACAAAATAATATTTCACAAGTGTCTCATAATGACTCTCTGAAGTTCTGTACTTTTCTCTACTGTTTTGTATGAAAAATAACCTAAAAGACCTATTTATAGTATTTAAAATATAAAACCAAAATGAAATAAGAATACTAGGTCGACTGGCTCTATAGAAACCTGTACATTCCATATAAAGGTTCTCGACCCAAAGTCGGGGCTTCGTGGATTCCTTCAACAATTCTGGGGGTGACTTCTATGAGACCCATCTATGGGTTGTATAAAGATTTGTGGCTCGTGGAGGGTTTCGTCTGATGACTTTTCAGCAACTTCTCACTTTCTGATCCTCAAGGTATGACACATGGTCTACGACTCGTAGAAACTTTTACAACTCGTTTTCATGTTCGTAGACTGAACTTCAGAAAATCACCCTTCACTAGATTTTGGTACAAAACCAACTTTACGACTCGTGGAATTTTCCACTGGCTCATAAAGGGTATCGTAGAGCGGTAATTTCTGCAACTTCTACACACTAAGCCTAAAAATTATGCCAACCCTATAATCCTACAAAGCAAACATAAAAACACATCAAATCTACTAATAGTGCTATGAAAAACATATAAAATTCCAAGTTTTAAGCATCAAAAGTATTGTATTTTGATAGCACATCAGTAATGACCTGTTAGGATCCATTAACACCTTCGGAGAGAGACCCCTTTCCAAAACAAAACTATATTTGGTAACATCTTTCACCAACTCCATAGAACCCTTGCAGAATCGAGTATCCACAAAATTCATATAGATACTATCAGCGTGAATCCCTTCAGAATTTGGAAAGAGAGCTGATTGCTAAATATGATAGTCTTCTTCAAACTGAAAAGGAATTTTGGATTAGCAAATCCAGAATCCCTTGGATGTGTGAAAGAGATGCTAACACTAGCTACTTCCACTCTGCCACCCTAACAAGAATGAGAAGAAACAAAATTATTTCACTCATAGATGAACACGAAAAGTGTATGAAACTCAAAAGGATACTCTGGGCTATGTTTTAAGTTTCTTCACAAACTTTTATACTACTGAGCAAACATGGGTTAAATTGCAACCCTATAGAACCCCTGCCAAACTAAATCCTATGCTCATCTTAGATACTCACCCTCTAGGAGCCCCTCTCAAGAATAGTGAGATCATCATAGCCCTTAAGTCTTTCAACCCTCTGAAAGCCTCAGGATCATATGGTCTTCCTCATCTTCTATACTAGAAATACAGGGACATTCTGGGAGAACAAACCAACATATTCTGCAAAAAAGTTTTTTAATCCTCCTAAATACCCATGCTACCAACAAAAACCTCATCTTCCTTGTCCTAAAATTGCAAATACTTCAAATCTTAGGAATTTCAGACTTACTGGCTTGTGCAATACTATTAAAAAGCTAATCACCAAGATCATTTACCATGACCCAAGCGTAGGGCCTAGTCGTAACATGGTGAATAAGATCCCCGAAGGAACCTCAGACAAACTCTTAGCATTTAATCAAGCAATGAAGCTAGATCAAAGATATATACATAAGCGCAAACATAATCATAACATGAGACATAACATAGATAGATCATAAGATAAAGTATATAATTCTAAAATAGAAATATGTGCAGATGTTTAAAATATATCTCTAACAATAATAAAAATTAGGGGCTCTAACACTCCCTGGCTCACCCAAAAATATAAGGTAGACCATCTCTAGTATAAGCAAAGCATGAAAGAATAAAATAGATAGGCTCTGTCTTCAAAGTTGGAAGACTCACCCAATCGAGATCGTTGAGGTATCTGGATCTAGCCACGAGGATGATCAAAAGTATCACCTGCTCCTGCATTATGATATAATACAAATAAAGTATGCACTAGTACTTTTGAATGTATTAAATATGTGGATATGAAATGAAGTGAAGTCATAGTAAACCTGCATTTGACATGTTAGATGAACAAGAACATATATATAGGATGGATATTTATAACAAGATGTCATAACATACCATGATGCATGAATACCAACAAGTGGAGAGTGCTACTAGGGAATTTGATGTCGATATGTAGAAAAGGTACCCCTATCTCTTCCATTCTATCAAGCTTAAGGTACTATGATTTTTCCTACTTGAGAACCTCACCATTCTTTCATGTCATTTTCATATCATCTATACATAGTTATGTCCAATCTAACCAACTCATAAATGTACAACTTGGTATAATCCTTGGCCCCATAAGTCATCTTAACATGTAGAAAATGAGCCAATTTTATCATTCTATTAATGATAACCCAAATAGAATCAAAGTGTTTTCTAGTCTTTGGTAACCCAATCACAAAATCCATGTTAAGTTTTTCCCACTTCCAAGTAGTAATCTTTATATCTTGTGATAGGCCACCTGACCTCTGATGTTCGGATTAGACTTGTTGACAATTATGACAACCGGCTACAAATTTAGCAATATCACTCTTTATACCACTCCATCAATATACTTCCCTTAAATCTCTATACATCTTTGTAGAATTGGGGTGAATGAAATAAGATGAGTTATGAGCCACATTTAAGATCAAGTCTCTCAAGCCATCGACATCGGGCACACAAAACCTACCTTGGTACCTGAGGACACCATCTTCCTTTTGGGAGAAAACCTCCACCTTGCCATCCATCACTAACAACTTCAATTCCACCAAAGCGAAGTCAAGGTCTTGTTTGGATTTGACCTCTTCCACCAAGAAAGACTTAAAAAAATCTACAGCCACCACACCTTCATTTTCGACCTCATCCAACCTAACTCCCAATCTAGCCAACCTGTGAACTTCTCTTGCCAATTCCTTCTTATCATCATTAGTATGAGTTGTACTCTCCATGGACACTCTACTTAGAGCATCGACCACAACAATTGCCTTACCCGGATGATAATGCATACTCATGTCATAATCTTCAAGGAGTTCCAACCACCTGTTTTGCCTTAAATTTAGATTTTTTTGTGGTAGAACATATATTGTAGACTCTTACGGTTGGTGAACACATCTATATGAACCTCATATAGATAGTAACGTAATATATCCAAAGCAAATACCACGTCCCTAATTCAAGGTCATGCGTGGGGTAATTACGCTCATGCACCTTTAGTTGCCTAGAAGCATAGGCAATGATTTTGCCACTTTGCATCAACACACATCCCAAACCAATTCCTGAAGCATCACAATACACGACATACCATTCTAATATTTCTAATAGAGCTAAGATAGTAGCAGATGTGAATTTATCCTTCAATGTTTGAAAATTTCTTTCACATTCATCGGTCCATACAAACTTGATTTTCTTTTGTGTTAACTTTGTCAAGGGAGAGGCAATTAAAGAAAAATTCTCAAAAAATCTTCGATGGTACCCCGCCAAACCCAAGAAACTCCTAATATCCAATAAAGTTAATGGTCTAGGCCAATTTTGTACCACCTCTGTCTTTTTCGAATCCACTTCAATTCCTTCACCCGATACCACATGACCTAAGAATGCAAATTCCTTTAACACACGATACCACATAACCTAAGAATGAAACTTCTTTTAACAAAAATTCACATTTGTCAAACCTGGCAAACAATATTTATTTCCTTAATGTTTGCAATACTATCTTCAAATATTTCACATGCTCTTTTCACTACAGGAATAAATCAAACTATCGTTAATGAAGACCACCACAAACATGTTGAGGTAGGGTTTAAAGATCCTATTCATGAGATGCATGAATATAGCTGGAGCATTAGTTAGGCTAAAGGACATCACCACAAATTTAAAGTACCCATATCTAGTTCGGAAGGCCATTTTGGGAATGTCACACTCCCTCCCTTGTTGATGATCCTTTACTATGACAGCATTTAGGATTTCTTGAACAATGTGATATCTCACACTGGATAAATCCTTAATCCTTCCCCTTCTTACTAAGACTATAAAATGTTTTTGTGAATTATGGCTAATACCGGGTTAAATACTAAGTCCCATAATGGGACTTAGTTGCTAGAATGGATTGATTTAATCTCAGTGCCCAATAATTTTAACATTTGAAAATGTGAGACCCAGTTCGTGATTGCAAGGCAGGGCCCATTAACTCTCTGCGATCGTAAAGGTCAAGCCTATAATCCTTCACCCTATAAGACCTTTGTGAATGCAGTACTCAAGTCCACAATCACGATAGCCAAGTTTTCAGGCTTCCCCGATCGCGGTTCAACCCATAAATTGAAGCATTGCAAGATACTGCACCAGCAGTTGAAATCAGCAAGGGACAAAAGAATTGAAAATTTCTCTGATGGAGGTTCGAAATTCATTTGGAACCCCTTCAACACAAACAAATCAAGCTACCCAACTGAAAACATCATTCTAAACTCAACGAAATAGAAGAATTTACCAATAGAAGTTCTTTAGTTGAAATATTGATCAAAGTCAACACTTTCAAGAATTGAATCATAAAACACATAGGTGCGAAAACTCATTGCAAGCACCTCAGAAACTGAATCAAAGGCATTTTAGACTAAACTCAGTGTTTTGGAGCTAATCACGCTGACAAAATTTTCATCTAAATGTGTTTACTCAAAATATTGACTGAAGTCAAACTTGATCAAAACTTTTAAAGATAAAGTAACTTTGTATACAAACTCCAAATGAAAGCCTCGAAATCCAAACCAACCTTCCTTCTTGATCGAAATGGACCTTCTGAAGCTGATAAAACTGTCAAAGTTTTTATATGATGCTCAGATTTTCAAATGTTGACTAAAGCCAACCCTTTCCTACTTAAGTATTTAAAAAGAGTAAAACATGCACCAAACTCACACAACATCTTTTGGAGGTGTGCCAACCACCTTGACACCATGCAAAAAACATAAGAAACTATGAGAAGGGATAAAATGATAAATTTACACAAAAATATGAAAAAGATCTTGAATGTCATTACAATCCACTTTTTGTAATGTTCTCTTAGGAGGACGCCCCTTGATATGGATGATTTTGATAGTCAATTTTTAGCTGCTTTTTTAAGCCAAATTTTCTTTGTATAATTCAATATTAATATTAATATAATATATATCTTTTGAGAAAAAGTGTATGATATGTTATTTTATTTTGAAATTTAAAATTGATATATTTCTCATATAAAAATGGCTCACATATACTCTTAGCATCATACAAATGAATCATATATATTCTTTACAGAAATGACCCAAATATCCTTTTCATCTAATGGGAGTGAGTATTTATCTTAATTTTTAATTAAACATAATCCATGTATGAATATATTTGATTCTTCTAGCGAAGTTCAAGGGCGTATTTGCTTTTTCTCACACGTGAATTTTTTCGCTACATAGCCAAGTTTAGTTTATTATTTTGTTGATCAAATTTAATTTTCATTCATATTCTAGTAAACTTTATCATAGAAGTCTCATTTCTTTTTTTCGTAGATACAAAAAATAAATTGCAATATAACTGCTAAAAATAGTTTATGAATTTTTCTTACTTATTTTTATTTTTCATTCAGACATCTTTCTTTTTATTCCTCATATTTTCACACTAAAGAATGAGTGAAAGAAATAAAGATAAGTATAAAAAACACACTTAGATTATCATTTTTTTGAGTTTCATACCTGCACTATTGAGAGTGTAATTTTATACCTAAACTATTATTTATTAATTTAAGAAACACATCTCGCTCTTTTGTTACACTCTCATCATGGACTATCTACTACACTCTCTTTTTTTATTTTAAAAATTACCACATCATACTATATATGGAAACAACATCCTATATTAAAAAAATTAAATAAATTATTAGTATCAACTAAAGTTATATATTAAAATATTACTATTCAAAAAATATATGCAATGAAATTGAAGATCATTTTTGGCATTTTTTGATAAAATTATCGTTTTATCCTTCTTGAAAGTTGTCTTGGGTCATTTTTGCTTGAGTCAAAAAGTTAAATTTTGAAAACCTCATAAAAAGTTGGGATTTTGCTAAAGAAAGAGTTTTAAAGGCTTAAAGTTGGAATATTTTGAATTTTGTGGTCATCTTGAGTTTTGGGTGTCAAAATGTGATTCTATCGATTTCATCCGCTTCAAAATACAAAATCTAGTTTACGAGAACTAATAGGACTGAATTTGGAGTTAAAATAGAAATTTTGGACCCAAAGTTGCATTTTCGATTGAATTTGGATCATAGTTTGACTTTGGTCAACATTTGGAGTTAGGAAGCTCTAATCGAAATTTTGACAGTTCCCGCGGTTTTGAGTGATGAAACTAAAGCTAGAAATGATCTCATTGTAATTTTTAGATCTTTTTAGGACAATTTGGGTATTTAGAGTTTTAACTAGTTTCTTTGAGTTCTATCAGGTTTTGAGCCAAGAAGGCCTCAAACTTGAATTATGATAATTCCGCTAAGTCCATAACATCATTCCTAGTAGGACTACATGTCTGATTTGTGTTCACGAGGTTTCGAACGAATCCTGAGGGCTCATTATGTGATTTCTATGCTATGTGCATCGCTGCAGTCGCCTTAGTATTTTGTGTTCGCGGGGTTGTCCTCTATATTCGCAGAGGGTTAGCATCCTTGACCTCCACATTTCGAGTGCATGTTATATGTTCTCCACATTTGCAGAGTATTGGCATTAAGCTAGCCTCTGCGTTCGCGGAGTACAAAAATGCCTGGAACTGTAGCTTCATTTAAAATATCGAGTTTTATCATTTTTCACTATTTTTAATATTCTAAACTCGAATTTTTGGAGATTGTTCGAGGATTTTCAAGACAAGACAGTTGGATAACTTATTTCTAATCTATGTTTTCAATTCTCATTGATTAAATTGTAATTTTAACATAGAAATTGAGAATTTTAATTGAAGAAATTGGGAATTTCTTGGACATTAATTTCTTATACAAAAATGGTGATTGTGAACTCATTCTAACTCTTTTTTCGAAATAGTTTTCATCACTAAATTTCTTATTACTTGAGGATCATTTTCAAGTAAAGTTTTTTAAAATTTTGAACTATTGGGAGCTATTCTTAGGCGATTTGGTGATTTTTCTTTTATTGGCTTCAAAATTCTGGTGGAGGACATTCTAGCAAGCTTTAATCTTCCAAAATCCTTGTAAGACTTATGTAATTTTTATCTTTTTTTTTTTTTTACTAATTAGGACTTGAAATTGGTTGAATTATTTTAGGCTTTTTTAGTACTCAGAATGTGCCCATTCTTGGAGTATGGATTTTTTGACTCATTTGGGATCTTGTGGCAGAATTAATTTTTTAATATGCATGAGTCTCAGTATCAAAATTTGATCCGATTTTAATCTAAATTTTTTAATCATAATATGAGCATCATTAGTCTTGTTTTGACACATTCTTTAATAATTTGATAGATTGGCAAAGTTCAAAGGCGATTCGGAAGGGTAGAGCTTCAATTTAGCGATTTGGGTGCGATTCTAACTTTAAAGTAGGATACTCTTGTGACACCCCATAACTCTATTCTTACATGTACCTATATTTCAATTATCATTCTTATATGTGGGATGTGGATTAGGGTCATAAGAGACCTCTAGTACTTAGCCAAGTTCAAAACTTTTCTATAAATTGAATTCCTAGTGTAAGATTATATAAGGGTCAACTTTAAATGATCATAACTCTTCACACAGAATTAGATATCCAATGACCTACCAGATGAAAGGTATTTGAATCATCTTTTCAAAGCAACTAATTTCACCTCATTTGGAGTTTGGAATCAAAAGTTATGGTTGTTTCACCGAAGATTGCCAGAACCAAGTTGATCTACAAAATCACATACGAGCCATGGTTTAAAGTACGGCCCATTTACTAACTAGTAGAAAAAATTCTTAAAAATATTTTTGATCCTAGATTTTACGGACCTATCTATGGGTCGTAGAAACTTGTACAGGCCATAGTTGGGCTTATGGAATCATTCCAAAGACCCCAAAATTTGCCCAAAAGTTTACAAAATGGTTCCTACAAGCTATGAAAGTTTTTGTGGGTCGTATGTGGACCCGTGGACAACTTTGATAGCTTTTCAAGAAAGGTTATTTTGGTCTTTTTTCACTCTTTTAAAGCCTAGACATGACATTTTTACACCTAAATAAATCCCTAAACATGTCAGTTCAACTTTTTTACACTAAAAACACCCTCTGCAACTTATAGCAAAGTCTCAAGAGAGAAAAAGGCTAGGGTTTGAAGATAATCTTGTGAAATCCCCCAAGCTGTTTTAAGATTCAAAACTTCCAGATATGTAAGGCTAACCAAAACATGGATTATGCTCTTCCATGTGCCCTATAACCTGTATTGATGGAGTTATGAGTGAATTGAGTCTCCCATGAATGCTTCTTGAAAATTTTTCTTAAATTCTAATGTATTTCTATATAATTTTGCATGAATTATAGTTAAATACATAAAATAGATCATTTTGTCTTACTGTATGAACCCTAGCATGAATTTTTGTTATTTTTTTACATATTTCACTTAAATGGGTATGCATGAGTATAATTTGATCCTAAAGAGTCTATAGCGTCCCTAAATACTTTAACTCTACTTTTGTTTTACTGAATGCTATGAGTTAGAATGATGCATGATAAAGTCCTTATGAGTCAAGAGCTAAACCTTAAAAGAATGTAACTAAAGAGTTGATAGTTGAAGTGATAAATTGAGTTGACAAATATTCAATGAGACTAGATAAATGAGTTAACCATAGGGTTGATGTCTTCTGAGCATATTAAGTCGTGGGAGGAGTATTGAGCACCAAATTGAGTAAAAGTAAGTCCAACTCAAACTTAATGACTACGTAATCGGCGTATGAGAGGATTGGACTATAAAATTGGATGTTTCCTATTCTCGCAAAAAGAGGACTTGATGAGACTGATTTTGGATCCACTAATGGAGATGTCCCTTACCCTTGGCAACGTATGGGATAGATGTGGTAACAACATTATTTCTGTCACAGCCCAACCCCGGGGCCATGACTCGTGCCGACTAGGCACTTGAACCAATATTAACTCACAAAACCCAAC